>JAMZAV010011129.1:0-44583 GCA_024449915.1 Sweltsa coloradensis | reverse complement strand
ACTGGTTTAAAACTTCCCCCTCGTGCCCCATTATCTGTGTTGTCACATAATGGTGCAGGATTAGAAATTCTCTGAACCATGTCAGAAGAACCCACGTTTTTCAGATTAGAATTGTGAACGAGTATGATGTTTTTTGCCACACTTTCGCAACCCTTTGAGTGGCATGACTTGACAACGTGCCCAGTGCGAAGACAGTTGAAGCATAACCTGTTATTTTGTACACAATATTGTTTCTGAGCTAGGCTTAAGTTCCTGAACTCATCACATTTGTACAACGAATGTGATTCATTGCAACTCTGACATTTAGGTACAGTTGTGTCTGTAGGCCTAGAAATGTATGCATTAGACTTTCTATCGCTTGGATTGAATCTTCCCTTGACTTCAGCAGTAATGAACTTACGATCTGTACAATTACTGTTACTGAAGGGTTGAACGTTTTCTAGAGCTTGTCTTCTGTGTTCAAGAAAAGCGATGAAACTATCAAGTGATGGGAATGCTTGATCATTGAGAGTGAGTTCCCATTCTTTGCGTGTATTTACTATCTAACGTCTGGTGATAGATGTAACAATATGACTTCTTCAAAGGTGTTTCATACTAAGGGCCTCAAGAGCATTTAGATTACTAGACACTGTGTTGATAAATTGTAACAATTCAGTTTGCAGATTCTTTTTGTACTGATTTAATATCAATCAACTCCTTAAGGCTCTACTGGACCCTGTATTATTTCGGTGTGTTGCAGTGGTTCCGTACTTCCATCGTAACTAACGACACGATTGAGATATCGGACTATTTTTTTTTATTCTACTCAGTAAAGACGTCCAATGAACGTGTGTTGGGTACTTTTTCCAAAATTATCCTTGTTTTTTAAATAAATTTGTTAACTTTTTGGGGAATATTTTTAACATTTTTCCCTTTTTTCGCGAATTTTTTAGGCGTAACCAAGTACATTTGGAAAAGTACTCAACACACGTGTAAATATACACCTTCAACTAGCATTCCTAAAATCTGAGAATTTTTTGAACAAGGGGTGTCCGCTGTACAATGGAAGTACGAATGCATGTTTCGGCGCGCTATTTTAGGCTTTTTTTACTCCAGCAAGTGGCGCAACCTAGCGATACGAAGCTTTTTCACCACTTTGAGTGACAGGTCATGTAATTTTGTTAATACTTGTTCTGATTGGCTACATGACTTTGCTCGTGAACTACTGCAGGACACCATTTGAATCATTATGCATATCTGCGCTATGAATTGCTATGCTTGCGTCAATGTTTATTGCACTCTTACAGTCAATTGTTCGATACCGGAGCATGCCCAAATATCAATTTATTATATGTAGGCCTACAGGGACCAGTATGTTTTGGGTTCGATCCCAGTCGGGACAATTTTAGTTTATTATTTCACAACAGAATGAAACAATTATTAATACATCCAGCCACGGCGCGTTATGACATTTATGCATTTCTGATCTTTCAAGTTTACTGCACGTGAATTGAAGTAAGATAATTTTTAGTGTATCGCCCATTGAGCGTGTGATGTACAAATATGAATTTGAGTTGGAAGGGGTGGGGGGGGGGAGGAGGTTCATGGCAAAAAGTCCTTTGTTTGGGTTTACGAACTAAACATTCTAATGGAGAAAAAAATTTGGTTAAAACACGGTGAAAACACTTTCCAGGATAATTAAACATTACGGAATACAGTTTTTTATTCGACTTTAGGAATTCAATAAACATTGAATTCTTATAATAGTTTTTAAACCAGTGCTACCCGGGTTTGAACCACGGCACGGGACCTTTTTTATTTAAGTTAGGAAAATTAAAAATAAAAAGGGGGGGAGAGCATCTGCCCAGACAGCAGGGGTTTTCGGGGGTCAATCCCCGGTGGAGCATTTTTTTTTAATTGGTCTAGATAAGACTAATCATACGGGCAAGTCCCCCAACAAAAATAATATTGGGGACATTGCAAAAGCAAAGCGCTCTGTTTGTAAATTTCCCCTTTTGGTTCATTTTGCACCCACGGGGTTTATGAAAAAGTAAATTTTAAACTGTTCTCTAACTCTCTCTAACTCTAACTTTCGGGGAAGGAAAATAAATTTAACGATTTTATCCCAAAAAAGAATTTAAAAAAATCAATCGTGTTCCAAAAATATAAACGAAATTAAAATCGTTTTTCCCTCATTTTATGGATAAGTTATCTGCCTATTATAAAATTATTTTTGAAGATTTTAAAAATATAATTCGCACAATCGAAACCCGCTTTTATTTTTGTGAACTTTTGCACAACTGTTCAGGCCGATGACAGCCCCCGAGTCGTAAATTTACCAGTGTAAGCGGACCCAGCTGGGGCTAGACTTTTTTGTTCGAACATGCAGTGACCTTGTAACCGGACGCAACGTCACATCGAGATAAGGCAAATCTGTTTATTTTCACTCAAAATTTTTTTCGTGATCTTTTTCCTATTTATCATACTTAGAAAGTGGTGTTCTCCCATAAAAAAATAAGCCATAAGAATGTGTGGTTTTAAGGTGGTGGGGTTTAATGTTGAAAAAAAAAATTTTGGTTTCACATGGGTTTTTATATAGAATCGGAATTGTAAGACATTGTGTTGTGTTTTTGTAATAATATTGACTTGGGTCGAGGGTTTTTATATGTATGTTTAACCGGCTTTATGTAGCGACTATGACGTGTTATTTTTAGTCTTTAAAAAAAATTTTAAAAAGTGACTACCCGGGGGTTTGAACCCGGGGGGGGCCCTTAGCTGTCCGGGTTGTTTCCCAACTGAGCATGCAGCCCCCAAATTTAAATCTGTCAATTCTTGGTCTGTTTTGAAAATTGTTAAAACGTGTGTAGAGCAGCACTAAAAAAATAGGAAAATACAACCGTCTCGTAACCCAGATTTGGGATATACGATGTTAACCGGTTTTTGTAAGTAAGGACTAGATCTTGTTATTTTTAGACTTTAAAAAAATTCAAAAAGTGCCCACACCGGGGTTTGAACCCGGGACCTTAGCTGTCCTACATGTAATGTCAAAATAGACCAAAAAATTAGACAGTTTTTAATTGGTGGCTGCATAGTCTTTGGTAAGAGCATACCCCGGAAGCAAAGGGCCCCGGGTTAAAAACCCCGGGTGCATTTTTGAATTATATACTCGCTTATATAATTATTAGATCGATATTTTTTTCGTTGGGAAAAAAACAATGAAAAAACGTGTTAACGGTAATGTATTATACGGTTACTATTAGTATTTTGTAAAAAGGCTGTATTATTTTTTTTAAGGAACTTTTTTTTTTGTGTGGATTTAAAAAAATAAAACTTTTCCTAAAAATTTTTTCCGCCGAGATAGGGGGACCATTTCACGCAGTGATTTATTGTTGTAATGTGCATATAAAAAAATATTTTTGGGGGGCTCAGTTTTGGAATTTTTTTGTGTTCGATTCCCTCAGGAACATCATTTTTTCGATGGCGGGGTTTTTGTAGATCCATTGTATTGACACACGAAAAATCCACACGATTGACAGTTCGTATAATTTTGTTTAACCCCTAAAATGAGGGAATTTGGTACAATTCTGCAGCAGGCGGGAAGGTAGCGACTGCGTAAATCGTAAACCAACCCAAATTTTAATTAGATCACGTTTGAAAAATACAGGAAAATCAAGTAAACTCGAGGTGAGCGGAGAAGGGATTTGGGGGGTTTTCACGAAAAAAAATTAAAAATTGGCTCCAGGGGGAATTTTAAGATCTCAGGATTTTTTCTCTCCGGGCGATTCCAACAACTAAGCTTTTAGACGACTACATAATTAGTATATATTTTGCTAATTACCAAATTTGTTTTAAATTTAATAGAGTGAAAAATGTACGCACCCCGCACTAGAAATAAAAACTAAAATAGGCTTTTCCCGGCATTCGCCCAAGGGCTCAAGAATTCCCCGGGTGAAACTTTGCTAATTGCTGGTGACGGGATTCAACCGTTTTTCCCTTCCAAATCGTTCCACGCGTTTTGCTGAGCTACTCTAACGGTTATTCGTTCAAACAAGCCCTGCAGGGCGACAAAGCCCTGTCAAAATGCTGGAGACAGTCGAAATATTTGTGGTCTGGAAAATTTGTTCCAAACGGCCACAACAAACAGAGAGACGTTTTTTTCTGTTTTTACTTTGCCGCCGCCGCCCGAGTGATCCAAAAGAACACATTGCCAAGCCCGGCGAGAGTCATTTAACCTTTAATAAATAGTATTTTATATAAACCTTACGCACTTTTACCGACCTTCCGAGGAGTTCTAGTACCAAGCAAGGCCCAAGGGAATAATGCCCGAGCGTTGATTCCATTAGTAATAATTTTAAAACAGGGGGTTTTTATAATAAATGGACTTGGTTCGAGCTCTCAGCACATTTGGGTATATAGCAAAACGATCAACCCGGGGGTCGAAATCGAAAACCGAATTGAAGTTTTACTTCAACATTTACACAAAGGTTTAAAACTGATCAAAATATTTAAATTTTTTTAAAAGTGATTTAAAGGCAATAAAATAATATTGACACAACCCCAAGGATGGCAGCAATGTTCATTCCGTACAATATTAGCTTCGTTACGTTTTGACTTCGAGAAATGGTGTTGCTTTAAAAAAATTTTTTTATGCATTCTTTAAAGAGAAAAAAGTTGTGAACGGTTTTCAAATGTCCGAGAAATAAAATATAATATCGCAAGTAAGCAACATAAAAAAAATACTTTTGAAAAAAATCTTAGCGTTTCATAATTTCAACACATTACATGGGGGTTCCCTTTTCCTTACAATTATTTTTTTCCCTTTTTTAATTTTAAAAATTGCCTTGCCGCGTTTCCGCTAAGTATAGGTATATCATGGAAATAGTTTTACGAAAAATAAATATTAATTTTTTATTAGGCCCCCCCTACAGAACAAAATTCATAATCAAAAGGCCCCGGGGAATATTTTTACTTTTTCATCTTTCCGTTCAATGCAGTCAGAAAAAAAAAAAAAAAAACTGAAATAAACCAAAGAAGGTTACTTTTTTTGTACAATAATACTGTATTTTATGGATACGGATTGATAGTAAAAATGTGAGAGTTTTTAATCGATTGAATATTTTATATGTCAAATAATATAAAAAACAGCGCTTACTTCAGAAGCTATTTCAAATTCTCATTCTTATATACCAGATCAATTGATCAGTGCATGGTTGCATTAGGAGGTGGCTTTGCACAGCTAGCTAAAATATCATCCTGATTAAATGTATTCATAACCATATTAATATTATGGTATACTTATGTACGTAGCTATAGCGCAATAAACGGCACGTTACACGTACGCACGCATAATAAATTGTAATAATAAGTAGATTAAAATATGTACCAATCATGCCTCAAGTATGTCTTGTGGTCTTAAATCAGCGTTTCGAATATACATATACTTCTTACGGGCGTGTTTCGATTCCACAGTTTTCAGTCGGTAAGATTTATACACTTTTTTCATTCATCACATACATTAATAACCAAGTTGGAATTTCCTGATCATAAAATTTACTCAATCACCCTAGATCTAGCACCCTCTGTTATAACTCATCCACGGAGCGAGACTGCGAACGATGTGAAATAATAGTGCTATAATAGTGCTTCGCGCCTCGCGGACGTAGACCGGACTCACGGCGCCGCACCGTATCGGAGCTTCTGCAGTACATCGTGCAGCCACAGACGTACATTGCAACTGCGGCCGTCTATTGGACGGCTATTTTTCGAATATTCTGAGTGGCATTTGCGAAATCCCACCTCCAGTGCCTCTTTCAAGCTCCCATTATCACCAACTTAGGCCTACAGGCCAAACTCCGGTAGACTCTTAAGATGTTGAGATGCTATCAGCCTTTTATTTTGATACCGATTTTCCAATAATTTCCAAGCCACAGTGTAGTTATTCTCAGTCAAACCTCATATTTGTTTGAGTGGGATCGTCTAATAAATCAGTTTTTTCTTTCGTTTTTCGTTTGTAATGTTTTTTTTCTTTTTTTTTCTTTTTTTTCTTCTTTTTTTTTTTTCTTTTCTTTTTCTTTTTTTTTCTTTTTTTTTTTTTTCTTTTCTTTTCTTTTCATTCTCCACCCTTTTTTATATTTGATTCATTCATTGTATGGATATAATATCATTCAATTTGTTACCAAAATTCTTGTGTTAAATGCATTGTTGTTGTAATGCTACTATTTCAAATATTTACGGAAATGTAATTTATTGTTGTTTCTGCATCTATGTAATTAGATTTATTTAGTTGTCCTCCTTTGTAAATCAGTTTTTATAACTGAATAGGATAGACGTTAAATAAATAAATAAAAATAAAAAATGGGCCACATCACACCTTTGCCCGTTATAAAAACTGTGCCGCATATTACTGCAAAGGGCCTAAGGAAAATGAGAAAACATGATACCGGCGTTTGAAAATACTGGATACTAAATTCGATTATGGTCGCTATAAATTATGTTGCTGACCATGCTAGAAGTTTGCTGTACGATGTTGACGTAGTAGAACAATTTAACTCGATCATAGCGAAATTCATCGGTGGCAAACGAGTAAACTATGCATTGGGACGCTCGTATGCAGCTCGAGTCTCATTATTATTATTGTTATTATTGGATATTGCTTTACGTCTCATATTTATGCAACTAGGCTAATCGCGACGAGGGAGGGACGTAAGGGATGACGCGGGGGGACAAGGGGTGGACAGGCCTGTGCTGGTCAGAACCAGCCACAAGCGTATTCGGAGGGCAGGGGTTCCCGCCACGTCGTGGTCGTCTCCGTCTGTGTCATCATCCGTCCGTGTTGTCATTGTCTACGCCGTCGGGGAGGTTGTCAGAGGGAAGGGAAAGTTCCCCGACGACGACCCAGAGCTCGCCATTATTTTCAGGGAGAAAAACTCCCCAAATCACGGGCCAAACCACGAGAAGATTGCGAGTTGGAATTTGATGGCAGGCGCAGTTTTTTCGCACAACAGTTTGGACTCCCCTCTTAAATCTTCACCTTTCAATGTAATGGTGTGCAAGTGTGTGTGCAATGTTCAGGTGAAACAAGAGCCAGATAGCAGGCCCCCAGGAAGCACATCATTTTAACTGAAACTGACGTGCCCGAGCGATGAAGGTAAACAATACATATTATATTACGCAGCCTCTTTCAATGACTTGTTTGAATTGGCATGTCTTGCCCACCCTAAATATTTACCTTTAAATTTTCAGGAGATTTTGCTGGTCGTTATCGTAAGAATACAAATTTGGCATTTTGTAGTTTTATTTTGTTGGGGTGTTCAGGGTCTGTATTTGATGGCTTCATCAAGCATTTTGTAATTGAATCTAGTATCGCCATTCAGTACTCGTGTTACAACAACAACGACACACTTCCGTGTTAGCCATTATGGATTGGTGGGCACAGCCTACTATAAGTGGAGTATCACTATTAGGACAACTGTACACTGTAATTACTATTTTTTCTATACAGCCTATAATAATTATGATGTAATAAAACTGGAATTCAATGTTTTTACGAATGGATATGGATATACAACATTATCAAGTTAATTGTAAAAATGTAGGGAAAAATTTTGTTTTATTTCAATCTGTTAATTTTGACTGGATATTGCTAACGTCTCATATTTATGCAACTTTGGCTAATCGAGACGAAGGGAGGGACGTAAGGGGATGACGCGGTGGACAAGGGTGTACAGGCCTGTGCTGGTCAGAACCAGCCACAAGCATATGGGAGGGCAGGGGTTTCCCCACGTCGTGGTGTCTCCGTCGGTGTCATCATCCGTCCGTGTTGTCATTGTCGTCGCCTCGGGAGGTAGTCAAAATGGGGAACGGAAAAGTTCCCCGGACGACCCAGAGCTCGTCATTAGTTTTCAGGTGAGAAGAACCTCCTAAGCACGGACCAAACCACGAGAAGGTGTGCGATTGGAATTTGATGTCACCCATCTGTTAATAAATGGTGTTGTAGTTAGTTAGTTAATGTTGTTTTAGGGCACTCAACATAGAGTTATCATGCCCTATATAAAATAGGAATGGTTCAGGAATTATTTTTGACGATGCAGCTATATTTTTATGATAACATGTGCTAAAAGGGGCATAAACCCCCCTTTTGTTGTGAAATAATTTAAAAACGCAACTACAATAGAATTATAGAAGAAGAATGTTTAATAAATCCACCAAAATCCATCCATCAACGCGACTGAAAAAGCGTTCGCGAAGCGCCCTAGTCGTTATCAAAACTTTACCTCTTTCCTTATGTTCATAAGTGATTTGCATGTTTTTTTTTAGTTCAGTGGCTCCTGAAATAAAATAGAGAATATGAGGATTTTGGTAAAAATTTCATGAAGGCTGTGCTCGGGCATTGAAATACAGTTCCAAAACAACTATAGAACAGTAGTTTTGGAGGAAAACCTAAATAGTCTTTTTGAGAAGGCCAAAAATATTTTTTGCATTTTTCGTTCCATACATACTCCAAGTTTGCGACTTTTTTAAAGCTTTTTGTGACAATATTTAAATATAAAGTATGCGGAGTTGGATAGCTGATATTTTTACCGTATTAACTACAAGTCCGAATTAAAACAATTCCGCCCCAACCGGGAATCAAACCACGGATCTCCCCGCATTCTTCCAGACGAGCGTCTTAACCGGGACTAGACGCTTTCATGACGGTACATTTTAAGCTCTGGAGTAGCGATTCCATAGCGCAGAGCGCCTGTTGGTAATGGTTTGTGAGGTGTAATTGGCCTGCAGCTAGTAGCAGTTTAGTTAAAAACTCGAGAATCGTGAAATGACGAACACGGCGCAACAACATGTAAGGCAAAACACTTAGATATTGAGATTGGAGTGAAAGTGTTGAAACAGAGTCTGATAAATGCAAATAACATAGCAACAAACAAATCAGAGAAAATTAACGCGATAGGATCATCGCGCAATCAAGGACACCCTAATATATGGGTATGTTACACGAATTTTCACGGGTAAATTCGCTGGGATGTCTTTGACCGGTGTGGTCGCCATCAAGGGTGTTGTCGCACAAGTCAACTAACTGCCGAAGGAACCGTCTGTGTTCGTTTTCAGGAAATCTGAGGGACTTCTTCAGTTTCCTTGCATGACAAATTCCCGCATTCATATTTTCAACCAGTATTCTACTACAGGACGTAAGGGATGACACAGGGGGACAAAAGGGGTGGAAAGGTCCTGTGCTGGTCAGAACCAGCCACAAGCATATGGGAGGGCAAGGTTTCCCCCACGTCGGTGGTCGTCTCCGTCCTGTGTCATCCGTTTTTCGTGTTGTCGTTGGTCGTCGCCGTCGGGGAGGTAGTCAAGGGGAAAGGGGAAAGTTCCCTGACGACGACCCAGGAGCTCGCACATTAGTTTCAGGGAGGATAAACTCCGCGTTGAATCATCACGGCCCAAACCACGATGAAGTTGCGACAACGTGTTTGAAAACTACCTCACCCGAGAATACTGAAGTTTGCCAACTCGACACAACACTCGCCCTCTTGCTAGTATCAAACGTTTTGTATCCAAGCAGCAACACATAGCCGTGGATAAGATCCGAAACGTGTTCCATGTACGATTCTCTCGAAAGAATTCTGTTTCTCTACACTGTCCATGTTTGACATTGCTCATTGCGATTGCCCACATGGCAGATCCTGGGCGTTCTGTAATGCATCTGTGTGCCGTTGCATTAAAACACCAGAAGCAAAATGAAAACTTAAAACCGTGTAGCTGGCCGCGATTTACAGGTCGCATCAGGCCAATTAGATCTTGGTACAACATCGGTCAGCATTTTTCTTTCCTGTCCATGGATGAATCTACTATAATCTGGAAGAGCAACCTGAAAACCATTCCTGAGGCTGTGAGACTTGGCCTATATCTATGCTGCGTCTGTTTGCCCCGATCTATCGATGATGCCGAAAACTGAGTCGCACTCCCTCCTCGGAAGGATTCTAACCGACAGAGTGGACTTTTGAAATCGTGTGAAGTATGTTATGCTACACTAAAATGAGAAGGCCTATGTTCCTAAAGTGGATTAGTATTGCCAAGGTTGTTACAATTAGGGGTTAGGTAGGGCCTGGCATTTGCATATGTTTGGTAATTGTAAGACAATTGTGGGATTGTTAAATATAACTGATAAGATGGACGGCAGATGGTGTATGCAACTTGTCTTCATGCGCCTACTATAGGCATATACTAACGGCTACATAGGCCTAAATGTGAGAAGAGCTCTTGGCGTTGGAAGCGTTTCGTTTTTTTCGGTTTCGGAGCGTTTTCGCGTCCCGGGTTTTCGGGCTGTGCTCGGGGCGGGCCTGCAGAACCAAAAACGTTGGCCAGGAGTGGCAGAAAAGGCAAAAAAAAGCCTTGGGAAAATAATTAAAGTAGTTCAAGAAAATGAAAATGGGGACCCAGAAAATTGTTTTTTAAATGCACATAAGAAGACGTCCGCTACATACGAAGAGTTGCTGACTCTAGTAAAACATTAAACTAAATAAGAACATGTATACTTCAAGAGTAATCTCCGATCTCTCCTGGACGAGAACTACTGCCTTTGACTCTAAGGTAAGCTAGGCTAGGCCTTTGTGTACCGGTATTTAATATCTTTTTTAGCTAAGCCTAGGCCTAAAATTAAGGAGGATGCATTTCTGCTAATCACCACGAGTTCGTGGTTCAAGTTGCAACAGCATCCTGAAACAGAAACACACAATACGTCATAATGTCATATGTCTAGGTTGAGTAAAGAAGGAACGCGGAGGATCTCCCCACAACTGAAAAAGCAGAAGGCGCTAAACTCAGGGATGAGCATGAGCGAGCTCGAGTATAAAACTGACGACATGATCTGTACAAAGAAATTTACAACATACGAAATGTTAGTATTAAGGAGGGGCAATAATATGCAAATTATTTGGGGCTGATACATATGGGATTTTAAATTCCCAAAAAGACCGTTGACTCTGTGTCAATGATTATCAAATAGCAGTGTAAAAAGTGCAGCAGGACAGGCAGAAAGGTAGGATTTTTGGCTTACAAGTGCTATGTTTCGACATGAAAACCATTAAACTGTCCACAAACAGATGTAGTAGTTTTTTTTTATATCGTAACAACTTAACGTGTATAATAATGTCAGTTGGTTAACGTTAATATAGCCAAACGGTTTATGTTGCGCCGATCAGACAACGATAATGGTCTAGCACAGTACGAAAAGTTCGAGAAGAAGTTTCTTACGATCATTCGCACCATCATCCCCGAAATTAATGAACTCATCCTTTCCTCTAGTCCAAGAACTGGAATTCATTTCATTTTAGATTTTTGCAAGCATGCAATGTCTTTTTTTATGTGGGCACACAGAAGGAGTGAAGATCCAGCTCCAACATCCGTTGAGTGTTATTGGAAGAAATCGACACTATCAAAAGTGGGCACCGCAATAAAATTCGCTAAAGCGAGAGTCATTTTATATTAATCCAACACCGACGGAGAGGCCAAGAATAAAACTCAATGACACATGATTTTGCCTGGTTCATTCTTTACCAAAGTTGTAGACTATGAAAAAGAAAATAACTAGCGTAGGCATACGTAACACTTGTATTTTAAATAATTACGAAGGTGTAACATCCGTTCGAGAACCAATCTCTTCACACACCTTGCATACCTGGTTTATCGATGCACGTAGCGTGACGTGGGATTCCTCAAGTGACGATTTTTCTAGAGTTTTGGTCAACAACACATGACAACAACCCACACAGCACATCGATATGTTTTGACGTTTTTCTTCTACAAGATACTTTTCCTTATATTAAAACATGGTCAAAATATCCCATTACTTTTATAACATATTTTCAGATTAAAAAGATAAACGCGGTGACGGTTCCGTGAGGTCTGAAACACCACCTGTTCAGTTCAACCTCATGGAAGGAGTTGTTGCATATTCAATGTAAGGCCCACCAGGCCTTTGTGGGAGCAATCTGGGCAAGAATAGCAGGATGATATTAATATACGATTGTAAAAAAACAAAAAGGGATTTATACACACAGGAAAAATAAAGTCAATGATGCAGAAACAAGTAGGACAAAGGAAGTTATTGTGGGTGGGCAGATCGTTTGAAGGTTAAGACATTTGAGAAAATCTAGAGGGCCAGGCCTAAAGCTATTTCACAAATAAACCCAATACCCCACACAGAGGCCATACTAACCAACCCAAAGTCACTAACTCAAAAAACATAACATTTTTGTTATTATTATTAGATTCAGGGCGCTTTAACCAGCAAAGATTATTCGCGCCTCAAGATATTGTTTATGAGGCTTAATATTTAACAACTATATGCTCTTCTTTTCAAGTGGGAAAACGTAAGGGGCTACGCAGGAAGTTCGCAGGGTGGACGAGGCCTGAGCTGGTTAGAACCCCCACAAGCATTGGGGAGGGCAGGTGTTCCCCCACGTCGTGCTCGTCTTCGTCTGTGTCCATCGTCCGATCCGAGCTTGTCATTTGTCGTCGCCAGTCCGGGAGGTAGTCAAAGGTATGTGAAAGTAAAGAGAGGAAATTGGGCAGTAATATTAATAAATTGTTATAATTGTCTCAAGGTATGGAATTAAAAATTAAAATTATCGTTTTTTTTTGTGTTGTTCTTTTTTTGTATGATTGATAGTTTAGTGTAGGCGGCGCGGGCTCCAACGATCGTGATTGGAGGCTTAGATTGATTTAGCGGGGCGGCTTCAAATTCCCAATATAACAGGTGATAACGGGGGGCGTAGGGCTACACCTCAAGAGGGACGTTTTTTTAAGTTTTGCTCACAGAAAACACAGTAGGCATAGACATCACTTAGGTCCGGGGGTAGGAGATCCTAGACGAGGAGGGAGGGGGAAGAACAGGTTTTTTTTATTTTTACCTTCTGTAACGTTTACCCACTCCCGAAGTAGAAAGGTGAAGTTAGAATCATGTCGGTGTTTAGTCCCGAGGGTTTTTGATATTGGATGAAGTCACACAAACAAGCTGGCGTATCCAATGGTTGGAATGATGCCCAAGAAATTAGCTATGTTCCATAATTATAGAAGGGTTATGGCTCTAAATTCGTTTGCTGCTCTCAGAATAGGAGACCTATAGAAGTTGGGGGTTAGTTGTTACCTGGACGGTTTAGAGGGAGTACTTTCTAAAGCGTTTTTGCAAAGAAAAATCGGGGGATGTGTGAACTATTGGATCTAGAGATGAGTAAGAGTGTGGCTGCGGAAAGGGGGTGGGAGTCTGTTATGGAATATGTTTTACGACAAGATTTAAAATTGTGTGATAAACATTGATATTCGGATGGCTAATGAAGTGAGGGCCAATTTTGTGTTCAGGGTGTAAACTAAAAAAATATATTCATCAGGCCTAACTAGTTTATGAAATTAGCAATGAACAGAAAATTATCGGGGCCAACCATGACCTCCAAGAAAATTTTGTGAAAAATGACATGTTTCGAGCTAGGTCCCATGCGGCAAAAATCTCCCATAAGAAATAACATGGGGACCGAATCTTTGATGCCCGTGACCTTGGAGGATTTTGATCCCAAAAAATATTGTCATTATTGACGTGACTCTACAGCCTTTTCTATGATTTGTTTTTTGAGTTTGGACTAGTAGTGTTTCGGTCAAATACGCTAATTACCAAGACGGGGTTATTTTGGAATGCATATTTTTGGCTTGAGGGTATATTTGGGGCAACAGTTTCTAGACACCGATGTTATAAAGGGGCATTTTAGATTGGTAAATTTTAGATTGTTAAACTATCTTGACCAAGCAGATTTAAGTAATTTTCCCCAAACACCAATTTTTTCCAAATTTCTGGGATACAAACAAATTTAAAATTCGTGTTAAAATCACAAGTTACAAGATATAATATTATTAAACAATCATTTTTTTATAGAAGTGATAACTCATGCGGTACAAAATAATTTTTGAGTTTCATACCATTTCTCAAACAAGAGCTATTTCCAAGAAACCCAATTTACCTACATAGAACGTCCGCGCTCTGGAATTCACTACCTATGAAGAAAAAGGATTTTCCTCTCAGAAGGTTTAAGAGAGCAGGCAGGATAATGCTTTTTTTTTGTAGAATTTTGATAAGTATATCTGTTTTTCCTGTTTTGTTTATGTATTTTATTATTGTTGTATTCATCTTAGGGATGGGTGTACTTAAAGGGATCTCGGTCTGCCACATGTGTGTTGTAAATAATTTTAGGGTAGGTCTACTTAAATTGGTATGTATAGGCCTACCGGTACATAAATAATTGGCATAGGGGATCCGTCAAGACAAGTCATGTAGAAATGTGCTCTTAATTTTCTTAACCGAATGAATCACGGGCCTTTGAAAGGCGTGCCTACGTTCCGGAACATTGAGTGTTTTAAAACATGTCTTCAGACACCTGAGTTAAAAAATGGGAACATCCCGGATAATGGTCCACCTAATCTAGGGTATGGCCTTTATATCGTATGATATAAAAACGTTTTTGTGAATTTGTGTTGCAGTCAGTGAAAACCAAATTGCCCAGTTGCCAGATTGATGAAGCAACATCAATCAACAGTGGCACAACAGTGGCACACAAAAGTGCTGCAACCACTTGGAGTAACAAACCCTCTCTCCTACCAAAGAAGCGGAAATAAATGTTCGACAAGTATGCGAACTGTGGCTGCCGCCAGTGAAGATGATGCTAGAAAGACACTTGGCTGCTATAACAGTAGTTAGTAAGCAACATGTGTGGGTGGCAATTGTTGAGCCAATGCAGTCAATATTTTAATTAATTTAATTTTAGAACAAAATATAGGCCAAGGCCTCTAAATTCAAAAGTGACTTTTCAAAAAGCTACTCTTTGCAGCGGCACTATTAGTTTTAAAAAGATGGGTATCGTAATTAAAATTTTGTTGTGTATTTAGGCCCAATTCTACTGGTCATAAGAAATTGTATTGGGATTTAAGGGGATAGGACTTACGTGTTGTTATAGTTTTTTTGTTTTAGCCATCATGTTATCAGCGGCTTATAACAACAACAAAATTCTTACGCTGGACCAATGAGTTTGATTGGATATTTCTTAACCGTTCTCATATTTTGTGCAACTAGCTTAATCGAGAACGAAGGGAGGGACAGGTAAGAGTGACACCGGGGGGAAACAAGGGTGAACAAGGCCTGTGCTGGTCAGAACCAGCCACAAGCATAATTGGGATGGCAGAAGGTTCCCCCCCCAACGTCCGTGGTCGTCTCCGTCTTTGTCATCCGCCGTGTTGTGGTCATTGTCGTCGCCGTCGGAAAGGTAGTTCAAAGGAAGGGGAAAGTTCCCCACGACGACCCAAGCTCGCACATTAGTTTCAGGGAGATAAACTCCCCTTATCAGGGGCCAAAACGCAACCACGAGAAGGTTGGCGAGTTGAATTTGAGAACATCAATCCACATCAATCAATGACCGACCAATTATAAGAGCCCCTAACCTATCAGAATCATGGTTTTTATTATAAGTTATACCTATCTAAAACCAATTTCTACCGACCAGTGGGAACCTGCTTTAAGACCTTGTTGGATGGTGGAAATGGGTATCGGTTTCATTATAATAAGCAAATGTGTTTGTTTCTTTCCGAATTAATTATGGAAGACCAGCGGCAGCCCTGACAAAAAAAAAAAAAAAAAAAAAAAAAAAAAAAAGACGATCACCGACAGTGGTACCGGAATCGGCTACGCATGAGGCTCTACCAGACACCCCAACCGCAAGCACATCTAAAGATACCAATGCAGTTGGAGACGACGTTGGGGGGGGGGCTTAAATATCCGCCCAGATTTGCTGTTGTAGATAATAAGTGGGTATTATACCGTAGCCGAATTACACCTCGAGATTACTAAGTAAGGTCCCACTTCCAGTACATTCACCTCTTAAAGAAAGAAAGAGAGAGAACCGACCACAGACACCAAAGGACATATAAAAAAGAAGAACTAAACCTTCCAGTCCTGGACAGAATAGTAACCCCTGAATGGATTGATTTGCTTGACGTGCAAACATTAACAGAATGATGAATGATAACGAGACACACACTTGAACAAACAACACATCATCAGCAAAACGAAGCTAACTCCATGTACTGTGAAACCAATGAGACCAGGCGAGAGCGGCGGCAAAACACGTCCGCCTGGGACAAAGACAACTGGCCAACTGAGGACTGCCGGCGCGGTGGTGTAACTTTTTGTCCTATGTAGATGCAGTCAAAAGGTGCGGGGCGGCGAGTCATATCGATGGTTACACGTCAAGTGCATGGATTATTCAAGATCGTATGACGACACTAGCACATGATCTCCAAGATGTATAAAAATCGTTTGCGTAGAATTTTAAAAGTGTAAGTTAGGTTCATCGCGACGATACGATAATATTGCAGATATTACAAATATCTATGGAATTCTACTGTCATTACAAACATCTTAACCCGGCGATTCAGCTCACTCACAGGTAGATAGATATTGGTAAGCACACTAGAAATTATGACCACCGAGTTCAATCGACGTGGATAGCAGTGGTGGGGGGCGAAAGTCGACGAAATCGACTTGATGGAAATCTTCTCGATAGTGGCGTGATCATTCACTTATCGGCGATTGCGAAGATTGGAGCGATTAAGTACTTTTTGGGCACACCACAGACGTCGGTAGCAAGTGAGCGGCACTGTTCTGCGGCGGGCCATATCATTACGCAAAAGCTATCAGGCTCAAGCCTGTCCAGATTAAGCTTCAAACAAAGGTTAAATTTGATTGGATATTGCTTAACGTCACATATTTTTATGCAACTTTAATTGCCAAGCAAAAAAAACTATGCTAAGAAGGATCAGGACTATGGCTCCACTTTTCAATTTTGGATCATCCGGCCAACCGCGAGTTGTGCGCTGTAGAAAGCAAGCTTCAACGACATTAAGACCGCGGGTTTGCTCACCCATCATCTGAAAGGACAATTTCTTGTTTCAATTTACGGCAATTGAAGGGGTGTATCAAAACTGGCAGCTCAAGTCAATCGACGAGGACGAAGAAACATCAACTAACGTGAACTTCTCCTCCCCCCGAGACCATCGACGAAGATTGACATCTGCTGGAGACGAGGGAGGGACGTAAGGTTAAAAGTAAATTATTAATTTAAATATCAGCAATTATAACTTTGCATATTACGCCATGCCTCCAACGCATGCGTTCGTTAAGTACGTTGCTGACGGTTTGAAGAGTGTATTATCAATCAGTTATATTGTATTATCATGTGATGTGGTCCGGAATCAGTCAATAATCGATTCATTGATTACAATCGATAATCGATTGATTGATTACAGTACAAGTATTGATTAGGCACTCTATACAGTGATTTGATGGATTGATGAATTTTTATTGATTGGAATATTGCTTAACGTCCTCATGGGATTTTGCAACTTGGCTAATCGAGAAGAGGGAGGGACGTTAGGGGTGACGCCGGGGGGACAAGGGGTGGACAGGCCCTGTGCTGGTCAGAACCAGCCACAAGCGAATGGGAGGGCAGGGGTTTCCCCCACGTCGTGGTCCGTCGCCCGTCTGTGTCATCATCCGGTCGTGTTGTCATTTCGTTGCCGTCGAGGAGTAGTCCAAAGGAAGGGGAAAGTTCCGCCTAGACGACCCATTCTCCATCTTAATCCAATCATTATCCTCCCTCCATGTCTATTTCTATCTTCTTCTTGAGAATGTTTTATTAATTGACAGCTTGCTGTTGAGGAATCCTTGATCCAACAAGTTTCAGTAACCACGACTACTGAAGGCCATTATAAACCACCAATAAAGTTCGAAACTTTCAATTTTGTTGGCATATACTGCTGCAATTGACTACCATTACAGTGAAACCTAATACATTACATGTAGGCAGATTCGAGATATGTCGATACCAATATTCATGCTCATCTTTCCACTAATATTTTGAATAGCCGAATCATAATTTTTTATAAAAGTCACAGTATTTGGAATCTGATTGCTATCATGTAACACTTCTGTAATGGTATTAAAGTGACCACTCATCTCAATCAGTTTTCCGATTGTACATCTCCGCTCACAGATTCATTCATTCTCAGATTCATCAGATGAAATTTCTTTTAAATTAGGTTTTAGTTTAAAATCATTCCTATCGTCCATGTGTTGGGGACATTCTACTAAAATGTGCTTAACAGTTAAAATCTCACCACACTGCTCACATGGGGGTGGATCTTAACCTCTTAAAAGGTATCCTTGAGTGAGATGTGTGTGTCCAATGCATAGACGGGTCAGAACAACCTCTTCGCGTCGAGAAGAGCGCCTTGAAGAGATCTAGTAGTCGCACTGGCAGACCTAAAATTCTGGAAGAATGTGGCAATTAGTGATACAAGCAACAGATTTGGCACAGTTGTTCCAGAGACCAATTTAAGCGATCTGACCCGTGGACCCGGACCGATTTCCCCGGAGGACTCTTTGTGGCGGCCATTTTCCAAAATGGCCGCTAAATTTAAGGAACTCGCTCCTTTCAACACACTGAGACAAATGATAAGTCGTTTTCGACTAATTTGGGGTCGCACAATACGAATATCACGTTAAAAATTTGCTTTGGTTGTTTTTACGTTGCTTTTAATTAATTATTCGATTATTCCCCAGAGTCAGCGCCCGCGCTCCGCTAATAACGACTACAGACGTCAAGATGACTTTTTGCCGATCTGCCGAACTATTCTGTCTTCATTTTGATATCGGATAACTCGGTACAAAATATTGTTCTTTTTAGTGATCGATTTGACAGTGTAAACAAGATTGTTTAAGCATTTTTTCTGCCCGCGCGCGAAACATTCGCGCTTTGCCCTCAAGCCCTCAAACAAACACTGTCGTCACGAAATCCGCCATAATGATCCACAATTATTAACCTGCCTTGTATATTTCCCGCTTACTTATGTAGAGTGTGTGCAAGTTCGAAATAAAACGCCGGCAATTACAGGTCCTTTGAAAGTTCAAAGCCGCGATCACTAGTGATGAAGCACATAAAAAAATAATTTCCCGCCATTATAGCCTATAGCGCACAAAAATTACTCATAACCATTTGAAGCTGACTGTTGTGGGGTTGTGGTTTTTCAGGGAACTCTATTAGCAAAAGTACGAGTGACGTAAAGCCAAAGAAGAAGGCCAAAGTGTCGTGTGATTCTGTGTGAGCTTTGTTTTATGGAAGATTTGATTGTGAAGTCGTCGAGGGAAATGGAGGAATCGGTTGTTCGTTCAGCATTTTATAGTGTGGAGTTCTGATTAAGTTGATGATGTCAATAAAACTACACACCATATATATGTATTCTTATATATGTTAGGCATTCGTCAGTTGGACGCCTATAAAATAGAAGCAGGTGTAATTATAAAACAATCATGGAAATACGTAGATTTAATAACACATAATATAATACAATATTAGTTTGTGGTTGGTGTGTAAGTAAGGTTTCCTAATTAATACGTGCGTTCTTTAAGATGTCGACAGCGAAACGACTTAAGTTTGCGACACCAGCTCTGCTTGATTGCCTACCTTCAAGCATTAATTGGGATAAATTTTGCGTATGCCTGTCAGGAAACGACGACCTGAGTTGCCCAGCTAAGAATCCCATTGCCGCTTTGCTAAATGCAGGGTACATTTCTTTGGCTACCAATCTAGAAAAGCTTAAAACTTATCCTGACAACTTCTTACCATCAAGCACGATAGTAGAATTGTTGGACGAAGGTGATGGAATCTTAACAACATTAATTATCAACAGAGAGGCAAAGTGGCACAGGGGTTGTGCCAAAAAAATGTCTCACAATTTGAGTCATTAATTAAAATTCTGCAAATTCAAGAGACTCCTGATCCAGATTCTTCAGACTCGGAAACAGGCAATGATTTAATGTATGCCACTCGATCTGCCGTGCACATGATCGATTTGAAACAGGACTTGTGTTTCATCTGCAACCAACCAGGCTCGAGGAAAATGCCTCTGCAGTTGTGTGCAACTGACAATGTTGATGAAAAATTCGAGGAGTGTGCAGATATCCTTAAGAACTGGAAGCTTACTGCTATAGTCATGGGAGGAGACTTGTCAGCAAAAGAGGGCAAATATCACCCTACATGCCTTTCTCGAATAAACAATGTGCACAACAACAGAAGGCAAGTGCAGCTTTACCCAAATTTATTATCCAATCATTACAAACAATTTTTCAAGAAAGTACAAGGGTGAAAGGATGCACCTTTTATTTCATGCTTTATTCTTCTTAGGTCTGGAGTACGTTCTTATACACAAAAGCGCCAATATCCTTAACAATGTGGCCGGGGAAGACCATGATGATGACGCCCTGGCTTTTTCAACATATGGAAGCACGAGGAGCAAGAAGGTCATTTATTGCACAACATGGGTGTTAGTGTCTCACACAATAGAGTGACCAGTTGTTCACATCACAGTTGTGTCATATGGTTGTTCGGAGAGCAGAGGAAGAAAAGGTCTTATGTCCTTCGAACCTCAAATCTAGGGTCTTTACCGTATCTGCACTGGATTATATTGATCACAATTCACAACCCATGCAGCACGACATCCGAGGGATCGTTCCATGGCACAGGGATTTCAATGTTTCAGCTGTCAATGAATGGGAATGAGAGTGAACAAAGGTCCTTCGTTACTTCCTTTGAGGATGTGGCAAAGAAGGGGCAGCGCGGTCTGCCAATTCTGCCGGAAGAGTATGCAATGGTTCCCGAGTACACCCTGCAAATCAAAAAGCCCGATCCTCGGCGTGTTCAATTGCCATTGCTGATCGAATGCTGTCCTCAGATATTGTAATACTGACCTTAAAATACTTCGTATTAATAATATCGAAACGTTATTTTTCATATTATCAATGTATATTATATTGCAGGTCAGCTAATTAAGGAGTGGCGCAAAAAGAGTTAATAGCTCAAGCACGTAGGCTACATGAACTGATCGCACAAGCCGGACATGTACATGTGGACATGTGATGCATCTTTGGGTGCATTCCATGCCACTAGGGCGGGCTACACAGCACATCATCCTGCAATCCACCCTTTGTTGCCTCACTTCCACGAAAGATCCGAATCAGTGTCTAAGGTTAGACACAGTATGGATATTATACGTACAATAACTTGTCATCTTAATGAGGATCAGATTTCGGTTTTGTGCGCAGACCAAGTATTTGTTTGTTTCTGAGCACAAGCTGCTTCACCTCATTCTTCCAACCTCAGCTGCCCTGTATCAGCGCATCTTGCGAGCGGCTTACCAGGCAGGGCAAGTCTGGGGGCGTGCTGATAAACCAACCACCATTGTCACATCCCCAGTTTCTTGGGGTTGGATCCTCCGGGATGAAAAATGGTCGCCTCTATGGACCGAATTCCCCGAAATTTGGGAAGCATGTAGGGCATTGGACACATGCGGCTGCAAGTTTCTGTGTGAGACAATGCGGTGTTCCTGCAAACAAAGTGGTCTCCCTTGCACCCTGGGGTGCAGCAGCTGTAGTGGAGGTTGCAGCAATACTAGGCGAGGAAAGGAAGGACAGGTGCATCAGTTCCAGGTACGGCGATTCTGCGGCGAACGATCTGGATGAAGACGACTAGACAATATGTACTAAAAGTAGGCAGGTAGTGGTTCAGATGTTCAATTTATATATTATAAAAAATTTAAAAGAGTCATTGAAATGTAATAACCCTCTGTTATTATATTTAATCATTCATGTCAATTCCGTGCTCTCGTCATTGCTTATGTGGGTTTCAAATTGTAATCTAAGCTAAAGTTACCATTATTAATATTGTTTTAGCTCAATGAAATCAGATCAGTGTTCATTTTCCTCTGTTCTCCTAGTGATTGTAGCATCATATACCCCGTCTGGGCCCGGGGTAGAATTGGCCCAGAGCATGGCTCTGCTAATCGTAAAAGGCGATTCAAGAGAAAAAGTCCACCTCGCAAACATCAGCTAGAAAGAGCGGAGTATCTTACTCCCCGAAACTAGAGGCGAGCTCTGGCAATCGTCGTCGGGGATCTTGCCCCCTTCCCTAGACGACCCCCCGGCGACGATGACAAAGACACAACGAACGAGGACAAAGACGATGACGACCGCGACGTGAGAAACCCCCATTCCTTCCCTTACCCGTGGCTGGTTCTGACCAGCATGGGCGTCTCCTCCCCCCCCCCCCTCCCCCCCTTAGGCTAGAGTGGTGCATTATGACCTAACGGTTGACGCGTCCTTAATCCAAATAAACCAAAAAATCTGGTACAATAGTTTCCGACAAATAAAAAAAACTGCTCGAGGGTTTTGATATTATTGTAATATTTACAATGTTGACGAATTCTAACGTTTTTGTTACAAAAACTCGTTAGAATCAGCTCCGAGCACGTTTTAAACGTGATATTCGTGTTGTGCGACCCCAAATTATTCGAAAAAGACTCATCATTTGTCTCTGTGTGTTGAAAGGAACGTGTTCCTTAAATTTAGCGGCCATTTTGGAAAATGGCCGCCATATTGAGTCCTCCGGGAAAATCGTTCCGGGTCCACGGGTCAAATCGCTTAAATTGGTTTTTGGAACACCTGTGCCAAATCTGTTGCTTGTATCACGATTTGCCAGAATCTTTTTGTCTGCCAGTGCCACTATAGGGTGTTACATCGTCTTTTATTTCACGAAGCTTATTATTTTGCATGATATGCCATTCTTTGCACCACTTTTCTTTAAGTTTGCGTTTGAAGAATGCTTTTAGATCAGGCGTTACAACTAAATGGCAATCAACTTGTGTTTTGTTACCAGCTTCTTTGGCACTTTGGTCGGCGACATCATTTCCTAAAATACCAGAATGACCAGGCACCCAACAAAAAACTATTGATTTATGTTTTGCAGCAAAATTCGACAATATTAGGTGTATTTTACTAATTAATGGGTGTGTAGTGTAAATTTGGCAAATTGCCTCTAGTGAACCGTGCACACTAAGAATTTGGAGTCCTTATAATCAAGAGCAAAAAGGAGGCTTTGTAGAATTGCAAACAGCTCTGCATTGTAGACGCTATATGTGGAATGGAGTTTAAAGTTGAAGTTGTTGCTCTCCGTTGTAAAGGCAGAGCCGACTGAATTGTTCATTTTTGAACCGTCTGTAAAAATACTTCTGAAATCTTTGTACTTGTATCGGATTTTGTTGAATAGTGCTTGATATTGTTTGTTTGATGTGGTGGCCTTTTTGTATTTTGAGAGCTGTGTTATGCAGCATAGTTTATTCAGTGTCCAAGATGGGATTGCCCCATATGATTTATAGAAAACAAGGGGAAGTGTAATGTTTAAGGCCTGTAGAAGTTCCAGGGAGCGGATGCCCACCGGTTTCGAGGCCTTCAGGCGAACTTCATAACGATTTTGAAATGGAGGGTCGAAAACTGCTTTATAGGCTGGGTTTGTAGGAGATCCTTTTAATGAGGCGATGTAATTAAGCATTAAGTACTTTCTTCTGGAGGATAGAGATGGTTCTGCAGATTCGCAAAGAAGACTGGGAATAGGGCTCGTACGGAAAGCTCCTGTGGATAGTCTTATACCGGTGTGGTGAACTGTATCCAAAGTCTTAATATAAGAAGGCCTAGCCGAATCATAAATAAAACTAGCAAAATCCAACTTAGAGAGGATAAGGGAGCGATAAGCTGTATCATGGTTGTACGATCAGCTCCCCAATTAGTATTGCTGAGCAATCGTAGGATGTTCAAGGCTTTAAAACACTTTACTCCAAGAAACGAAGCTTTCAAATAGGCTTGACCCAGAACTTATTGGTACAGAATTTTTGCTTATCATAAGTTGTTGGTTATGTATACCTACACGTGCCAGAGAAACTTTACCGCTGTCCCGACCCCCCTAATTTGCATAATTAATTAATTAGTCAAATCTAATTAAAATCAATATTCTCTGAATTTGAACAATTTTTTTGCAAATGTGTATCAAACATAGAATATTAACTTAACAATTTTGAGATCTGGAAAAAAATATCATTAAAACATTCATGGTTCCATCACCCTTAATTAATAATTTATAATTATGACAGCATTTTTTAATCAGATGACTCCTGTGTCTAGTTGATAACATTGATAATTGTTGTGACGGTTTGTATTTATTAGAGTAGTATAATAGGTAACTGTGTATAAACTTTACCGCATTTGGAAACACATAAACATGATAAATTTGCATAATTAAAAAATCTGACAAATTATGCATTATGAAAAGTTTCAAGTAATTTGAACAACATCGATATGGGTATCAAATGAAAGATACAGATCCGTTAAGGTTTTTATATAAATATATTCAGGATGGTAAAATCATCTGTAATTGAAATTGCAGTAAAATGGGGCGGGGGGAATGGGGGGAGGATTGAAGTCACAAGCTCAACATGTTCTAAAGCTCCAGGGAGCGGATGCCCACCGGTCTCGAGGCCTTCAGGCGAACTTCATACCGATTTTGAAATGGAGGGTCGAAAACTGCTTTATAGGCTGGGTTTGTAGGAGATCCTTTTAATGAGGCGATGTAATTAAGCATTAAGTACTTTCTTCTGGAGGATAGAGATGGTTCTGCAGATTCGCAAAGAAGACTGGGAATAGGGCTCGTACGGAAAGCTCCTGTGGATAGTCTTATACCAGTGTGGTGAACTGTATCCAACGTCTTGATATAAGAAGGTCTAGCCGAATCATAAATAAAACTAGCAAAATCCAACTTAGAGCGGATAAGGGAGCGATAAAGCTGTAACATGGTTGTACGATCAGCTCCCCAATTAGTATTGCTGAGCACTCGTAGGATGTTCAAGGCTTTAAAACACTTGGTTCGTAGCTGTTAGATATGTGGCCTCCACGATAACTTTGTATCAAATAACATTCCCAAAAATCGTGTTATTTCAGCAAATGGTCCGTGTTGTCATTGTCGTCGCCGTCGGGGAGTTAGTCAAAGGGAAGGGGAAAGTTCCCCGACACGACCCAGAGCTCGCCATTAGTTTCAGGGAGAAAAACTAGCCTATTCACGGGCCAAACCGCGAGAAGGTTGCGAGTTGGAATTTGATGGCCCGCGAAGACGACATCTATGACTGTGACAGCACCTGGGCAGTCCTTATTATCCACTTCTAGGCCTTCTGCGAAGACAACATCTATGTCTGTGACAGCACCTAGGAAGTCCTTATTGTCCACATCTTGGCATATTCCACAGGAAACGATGCCATCTATTGCACCTGGGCAGTCCTTATTGTCCACTTCTAGGCCTTCTGCGAAGACGACATCTATGACTGAGGAAGCACCTAGGAAGTCCTCATGTGGGTCGTGCAGGTCGGGATTAAGAAATAATCCACGGCAAAGGCTAAATAGCAATGTCAAGACAGTAATGTCAAAGGGAGAATGTAACATATCATGCCCAGGGCTCGAAGGCAAGTGTCCTGGGCGGGATGTATGTGGTCAATCCCTGGGTGGCCCAAGGGGTGCAGCCTTGAAGGGGAGAGCTTGGCGTCTACACATGTATGGAGGGCAAGCCAGTCTGTTGCGAGCTGCCTTCAGGTTCCGACCTGTTGTGCGTCGAAATTCTTCTGAAAATCATATATATAACTGAGTGGGAAGACTTTAAATACAATTTACTTAGCTATTTTTATTTATTTAGTTAATTGTATTGTTTTGTAGTGTAACCGGTAAAGGACCTGAGCCAAAGACCTCAGTCCCGGTCAAATATGTTGTACCTGGACTGGGGGTCAAGTCGTATAGCTACAAGGGGCGGGGCCTGGAGGCCGGGGAGTGTGGGCTGACCATGCAGGTGCAAGGCTTCAAGGACTGGGTGTTCGGATGTAGGGTGAGAGGAAATAATGGAGACTGGTCATACAACTGGACAACCCTGTTTGTAACATGTATGTGTAACTACGACAAACTGGCATTGCGTTTTATTTTAATCCAAGGAATGGTGTAATCCAAATTTCAAATTAAGTCATCTTTTCAATAATTTAAAATTCAAAACAAGGACACATGGTCAAACTTAATGTGTACTTGAGCCCTCCTTGTAGGACCCGTTAACCAAGATAGAGATTCTCTAATGGACGGAGAGTAATCGAGAACTCACTTGTTACACACTCGACTGCACTGCTTATCGTCATGACGACGCCCAGGAGGGGGTTGTAAGGACTGGACAAATAGTGACCATGATGTGCCAGGCGCAAAATGTGGCTGCCACTTTAACAAGCCTGGCATCTTTGCGAGAGTTATGTTCAATTAATTTTTTTTATTTATTTATTATTTATTATTTGTTCCGTAACACATTCATTGATTAAATGTATCACGAGGATGGCAGAAAAGAGCAGAGCTCCAAACACACTTGGTGACAACCAACGTTATATCAATAAATATAATAAAAAATAACAGCATTATTACAATCATTAGTAAACATATAAAATATATAAAATATGTAAATAAATATACACTTCAATGAATTATTATAAAAATGAATCAGTGAAAAGAAACTGTAGAATTATCTTTGTAATGCAAAAACATGTGTGCTTAGGGCAGATTTAAAAGAGTCTAATGAGCGAATCTCCCTTAACTCCAAAGGAAGAGCATTCCATTCATTACAAGTCCTGTAGTAGAAGCCATTTTGGTAAGCTGTTGTTCTTGCAAATGGAGGCTTGAGAATTAAGCCTCTGGTCACAAATCTGGTCAAATGCTTTTGACCAATCTAGCATTACTGCATCTACTTGCTTGCACTTTGGATCTTCAAGAGCATACTGCCAGTTATCAATAACCTTGGTAAGAAGAGTTGAGCAAGACCAACCTGGAACAAATCCATGCTAGTTTTCATTGAGGATTTTAGCACTTGTGATGTGATTTAATACTTCTCGAGAAATGATACGTGTACGATACATTGTCGTCGCCGTCGGGGAGGTAGTCAAAGGGAAGGGGAAAATTCCCCGACGACGACCCAGAGCACGCCATTAGTTTCAAGGAGTAAAACTCCCCTAATCACGGGCCAAACCGCGAGAAGGTTGCACATTGAAATTTGATGGCCCTACCATTGTAAGAAAAGCTACTATTCTATGGAATGGATTTTGCTTACAGTCTCATATTTATGCAACTTGGCTAATCGAGACGAAGGGAGGGACGTAAGGGATGACGCGGGAGACAAGGGGTGGACAGGCCTGTGCTGGTCAGAACCAGCCACAAGATCCAAATAACAACCAACTAAGATGAGCACTGATATCACATTGCTTTTAGTAGCTTTTTTTCTACCATTGTAAGAAAAGCTACTTTACTAGATCCAAATAACAACCAACTAAGATGAGCACTGATGTCACATTGCTTTACCTTGAGAAGGCAAAAATATACTCTAAATCTATTGTTGAATTTATAATACGGCAGACAATATTTTTATATATTTAATACTCGTCACGTTGTTTGGGGTGAAGTTTGTGTGGTGCCAGACATTTGGCGAGATGTCCTTACCGACCCACAGAAGTTCACCCAAAGTTCCTGAATCCGATGTGAAAATACAGGAGTCGGAAATTGGGCGACTGCTGTTGTTGTAAGGTCAGTATTACAATATCTGAGGACAGCATTCGATCAGCAATGGCAATTGAACACGCCGAGGATCGGGGCTTTTGATTTGCAGGGTGTACTCGGGAACCATTGCATACTCTTCCGGCAGAATTGGCAGACCGCGCTGCCCCTTCTTTGCCACATCCTCAAAGGAAGTAACGAAGGACCTTTGTTCACTCTCTTTTCCTTTCATTGACAGCTGAAACATTGAAATCCCTGTGCCAGGAACGATCCCTCGGATGTCGTGCTGCATGGGTTGTGAATTGTGATAAATATAATCCAGTGCAGATACGGTAAAGACCCTAGATTGAGGTTGGGAAGGACATAAGACCTTTTCTTCCTCTGCTCTCCGAACAACCATATGACACAACTGTGATGTGAACAACTGGGTCACTCTATTTGTGAGACACTAACCACCCATGTTGTGCAATAAATGACCTTCTTGTTTCCTCGTGCTTCCATATGTTGAAAAGCCGGGGCGTCATCATCATGGTCTTCCCGGCCATTGTTAAGGATTTTGGGGGCTTTTGTGTATAAGAACGTACTCCAGACCTAAGAAGAATAAAGCATGAAATAAAAGGTGCATCCTTTCACCCTTTGTACTTTCTTAAAAAATTGTTTGTAATGATTGGATAATAAATTTTGGGTAAAGCTGCATTGCCTTTCTGTTGTTGTGCACTTTTGTTTATTCGAGAAAGGCATGTAGGGTGATATTTGCCCTCTTTTGCTGACAAGTCTCCTCCCATGACTTTTAGCAGTAAGCTTCCAGTTCTTAAGGATATCTGCACACTCCTCGAATTTTCATCAACATTGTCAGTTGCACACAACTGCAGAGGCATTTTCCTCGAGCCTGGTTGGTTGCAGATGAAACACAAGCCCTGTTTCAAATCGATCATGTGCACGGCAGATCGAGTGGCATACATTAAATCATTGCCTGTTTCCGAGTCTGAAGAATCTGGATCAGGAGTCTCTTGAATTTGCAAAATTTTTAATTAATGACTCAAATTTGTGAGACATTTTTTGGCACAACCCCTGTGCCACTTTGCCTCTCTGTTGATAATTAATGTTGTTAAGATTCCATCACCTCGTCCAACAATTCTACTATCGTGCTTGATGGTAAAGAGTTGTCAGGATAAGTTTTAAGCTTTCTAGTTTGGTAGCCAAAGAAATGTACCCTGCATTTAGCAAAGCGGCAATGGGATTCTTAGCTGGGCAACTCAGGTCGTCGTTTCCTGACAGGCATACGAAAAAATTTATCCCAATTAATGCTTGAAGGTAGGCAATCAAGCAGAGCTGGTGTCGCAAACTTAAGTCGTTTCGCTTTTCGACATTAAAGAACGCACGTATTAATTAGGAAACCTTACTTACACACCAACCACAAACTAAAATTGTATTATATTATGTGTTTTTTAAATCTACGTATTTCCATGATTGTTTTATAATTACACCTGCTTCTATTTTATAGGCGTCCAACTGACGAATGCCTAACAATATAAAAAATAAAATATATATTTGGGGGTAGTTTTATTGACATCATCAACTTAATCAGAACTCCACACTATAAAATGCTGAACGAACAAAACCCATTCCTCCATTTCCCTCGACGACTTCACAATCAAATCTTCCATAAAACAAAGCTCACACAGAATCACACGACACTTTGGCCTTCTTCTTTGGCTTTACGTCCTCGTACTTTTGCTAATAGAGTTCCCTGAAAAACCACAAACCCCAAAAACAGTCAGCTTCAAATGGTTATGAGTAATTTTTGTGCGCTATAGGCTATAATGGCGGGAAATTATTTTTTTATGTGCTTCATCACTAGTGATCGCGGCTTTGAACTTTCAAAGGACCTGTAATTGCCGGCGTTTTTTCGAACTTGCACACACTTACATAAGAAGCGGAAATATACAAGGCAGGTTAATAATTGGATTTATTATGGCGGATTTCGTGACGACAGTGTTGTTTGAGGGCTTGAGGGCAAAAACGCGAATGTTGTCGCGCGCGGGCAGAAAAAATGCTTAAACAATCTTGTTTACACTGTCAAATCGATCACTAAAAAGAACAAATTTTTTACCGAGTTATCCGATATCAAAATGAAGACAGAATAGTTCGGCAGATCGGCAAAAAGTCATCTTGGACGTCTGTAGTCGTTATTAGCGGAAACGCGGGCGCTGACTCTGGGGAATAAGGAATAATTAATTAAAAGCAACGTAAAAACAAACCCAAAACAAATTTTTAAGTGATATTCGTATTGTGCGACCCAAATTAGTCGAAAACGACTTATCATTTGTCTCAGTGTGTTGAAAGGAGCGAGTTCCTTAAATTTAGCGGCCATTTTGGAAAATGGCCGCCACAAAGAGTCCTCCGGGAAAACGGTCACGGGTCCACGGGTCAGATCGCTTAAATTGGTCTCTGGAACAACTGTGCCAAATCTGTTGCTTGTTTTCACTAATTGCCACATTCTTCCAGAATTTTAGGTCTGCCAAATGCGACTAGAACAGACCGTAGAGCGGAGACAAAAACAAGTCCGCCAGCGACAAGAACGACAGGGCGACTGCAAGGCGAGGCTGCAGCTAAGCTGTGTGTGAGCAAGGTGGTAGTCAAAAGGTGCGGGGCGGCGAGGTCATATCGATGCTGTACGTAAAGTGCATTTGGGAAACTCTTCAAAATTGTGTTGATGACAATAGCCCCATGAACTCTGAGAGGTGTTATTTATTGTTTTGATTGATATTTCTATATGTGCAGTGAGAAAAAGATTAGATTGTAATAGGTACAATGCATTCAAAAGCACTTGCAAAGGAAAAGGGGGTCCTACGCAAATTAAAAACTTACAAAAAAGCTCATCCCTCAATGCGACTAAAAAAGCGTTCACGAGCGGCTTAGTACGGAACATGCATTTGAACGATAACTTGGTATGCCAAAAAGGGAAGCTCCTGATTTTGACAGGGGTATAGGCTACTAGCAACTACGTCACAAATCGAGGGGATGAGGGGTATTCTCCGCTTTGAGCCCAACTGATGGACAAGCCCAAACCATCGTTTCGCAAGTGGACGCGTGCTGAACGTCGCACAATTTATCACGCTCTAATTTTTAAACCCTTTATTCATTATTGGGAAAAAAACTTAAGGGGGTTTTAATTTTTAGAAAAATTTATCATTCCTTCTAATAGCGATTTTTTTGGGAATTTTTAGACGGGACGGTAACGTTTTTAAAAATCGATTTACGTTTTAAAAGAACATATAATTTTTTAAAATTGTTTTTTTAAAAATTAAATAAAAAAAATTTTAATTAAACAAAAATTTGTGATGGGGATTTTGAAAAAGACCTTTTTCCCAAAAAATTAAATGGGGAACGGGTTTAGACAAAAAATTTAAATAAATTTTTCAAAGATAGAAAGTGCACGGGAAAAAAATTTAAAGAATAGGGTAAAAGCAGGGGTATGGGTTTTCATCTAAAATAGGGCGTTTTTAAACTTTCGGATGACCGTGAAAACTGCAGGGGCTATGCTGAAAAATTTCTTTCCCGGGGTTTGTTTTTTTCTATCGAAAAAGTTAATTATTTTTTGTCTTATAAGTTGGATTGCATTTTAGAGGGGGAATTCTTTGAAAAAATTTCCATCAGTAGATTTTTATCAATTAAAATTTGAAAAAGACTTAAAATTTTGTTATAATTTTGTCTTTCCCATAATGCGTAAATTGTTTAAAAAAGCTAAACTTTCTTTTTTAAAAAATTTTCGAGAAAAAATCGCCATTAGAAGAAATTAAAATTTTTTGCTAAAAATATTTTCTTGTTTTTTTTCCAAATAATGAACAGGAAAAAATTAGAGGTAAATCGTTTTTTAAACCGTTCCCCAAAAGGTTTCCCAACTTGCGAAATGAAATGGTTTTGGTCCATCGGGTTCGGTTCGCGGCCACTTGCCGGCGAGCTGTGACGTCACGGGGGGCTTCCCTATTTTAAAAAAAACCAATGAAAAAAAGTATCTAAAAAAAAAAAAACTAAAAGTTTTTTTTGCCTCAAAGGTTTTTTTTTAAACTGTTGATTTTGAGTTTTGGGGAGCCCTTTAAAGGGGGGGACTTCTCTTAAGCATATAGGTCTAAAAAAAATAAAGGGGTGGGTCAAAAATGTGCCCCCGTAAACCCCGTCCCCCCCTAAGTCCCCCCTTTTTGGGACTTATTACAAACCCTTTTTAGGGGCTTCTAAAAAGTCATAAAAAGAAAAAACTAAGACGTTACAATAAGGTTTTTTCTTTTATGGGATGAAAAAGTACATCTTTTTTTCCCTCCATTTGAGGAACTTTTGTGATCTGAGCAAAACCGTGGGTTAAAAATTTTGATTTTTGCCAATGTTTTTAAAAAATTTTTAAAAAAAACATCTTTGTCCAAAAACGTGAGGAGACTTGTCAAAGAACAAATTTAAAGTTTAAAAATAAATGGGAAACTCAAAGAGGGGCCCAAACCAAACAGGGCACCTTTCGGGAAAGGGGCGGGTACAAAAAAAGTCCGGGTTTCCCATGTCATCACTATAGAGGCAAATAGGCTCTTTTACAGTTTGTTGGCTGAAAATTTTTAAGCAAAAAAAAACAGGGGGGCCTTTCATTGGGTGAAAATGAGTTTTAGTAATTGTGGGTTTAAAGATTTTTTTAAGTTTTTTTTATTCTTTAGAAAAACCTCAAATTTTCCCTTTATACAAAAGGTGGGTTTGGGATTTTAAAATGATTCTTATTTTTGGGTTTGGGCCCCCCCCTTTTTTGTATGAGACTTTATTATCCCAGTTCTTGGGGTAATTGTGGTCGGTCCCCAAAATTGCAATTTTTATAGGGTAGACCTAAATCTGGGAATCGTTTTAGTCCCCAAAAATCTTGAAAACCCGTGGAAAAAAGAATTAAATATTTTATTCCCTTTATTCTTAAGGATTAGAGAGGGGATAAGGTAAGGGTTTGTATAGGGAAAGTAATTTAAAAATTGTCCCCTAGATCTACTTATAAAAAAGGGGAAATTTCCCAAATTTCCCAAATTTTGGTTCAAACCGGGATCTTGGTGTCAGGACTAGTTGTTTTATTGAATGATTTAAATTTTGTACAGTGCCATTTCCCCCTGATGGTTTGGGGACCCAAAACTTCGAAATTTGTTTAAAAAGGATAGTTTTTTTCATGACAGGGCAAGGCAATGATTTTTAAAATTTTTTTAGTTCCTGAAGATTTTTAAAAAATAAATAGAAACCCTTTGGGCCTAAGGGAAAACCCGTCAAGAGACATGCGATCTAAAGGGTTTTTACTAGGGTGTGGAAAAAAATCAACATTTGGCTTTTTTTATTGGGGAAAAAAAGGGCCAAAAAAATTTAAAAAAATTAAAGATTGGGGCTGTGGAGGGTTTGGGGTGGATCAAACTGGTGATGGTTATTGGTGGGTTTTTTCCCCACATGTCGAAAAAAACTGCAGCCCCTTTTCATTTGTTTTTAGTCTTATTTTTCTGCTTCCCAGTCTTTTAAAACCAAAAATGCACAGTTTGATGGGGATTTGGGAAAAAAACTTTACATTTTTTATTGTTAAGGCCCCCCGGGGGGTTTTAGGGGAAGGTTATAAAGAAAATACCAAAAAGAATGAAAAAAACCCAAATTAAACTTCTTCAAAACACAATAATATTGAAATGGTGTAAGGCAGCAAGATAACCATAAATAGGCATTATCAAAGCAAAGGAAACGTCAAATTTTACACCTGATTTTAATTTATAAGGCCCGTCGCTTGAGAAGAATACTTGTCTAATGGTTTGCTTACTATCCTTGAGCATGAGCATATTATTTTATGGGATGCCTATTTAGGCCTAACAACTTACTTGTACTTTGTGTATTTAAATGCAGTGGAAATGTTTTTTGGTGTGGACATTTTGAACAGACAAGAGTTGTCAAAATACCTACCCAGCCAGTAGGCCTACAATCGTTTTAATGATTTTCTCTATTGATTGATAAATTTATTTAATTTTTTATTTCTTTATTTAACGTCTATCCTATTCAGTTATAAAAACTGATTTACAAAGGAGGACAACTAAATAAATCTAATTACATAGATGCAGACACAACAATGAACAACATTTAAGTAACATGAAATAGTAATATTACAACAATGCATTAAATACTCAACAAATTTGATAACAAATAAAAAGGATATTAAATGCAATTTATGAATGAATCGAATATAAAAAAAAGGGTGGGGAATAAAAAAGAAAGATGACTATATAGAATATATATAATAATAATAATAATAATAATAATAATAATTAATAATAATAATAATAATAATAATAATGAATAATAATAATAAAAATAATAATAAATAATAGAGGGCTCTTGCTAAGAGATTAAAAAGATATAGAGAATGTAGCATTAGAAAAGAACAAAACCGAATGTTCAAAGAAAAGGAAAAACAGTTTTACCAAAAACTATCTAGTACCGAAGAAATAACAGGAAATGGAACACCAACTAAGACGGAGATAGAAGAGTTTTGGGCAGGAATATGGGGTAACCCGGTAGCACACAACCAGGATGCACAATGGATTCAAGACGAAAGAGCTAGGATGAGCGATGTTAATGAGATGAGATTCGAAGGTATAACTGTTGATGAATTAAAGTCGACAATCAGTGCTACACGTAGCTGGAAAGCACCAGGTAATGATAATATTCAAAAATTTTGGTATAAGAAATTCAATACTACTCACAATCAAATTAGAAAATGTCTAAAACGATTTTAAAAATGGGTTAAAGAAAAAATAAATTTTTAAAACTAAAGGATTAACCTTTCTAAAACCCGAAAGAAAATGACAGAAGAACCCAAGTAAATTGGGCCCCAATTACAGGGCTCCCAACTATATAAAAAATATTGACTTCATGCATAACAAAAAAGTATATAAGCATTGCGAAAAAATACAATATCAGGGAGGAAAAAAAAAAAAAAAAGGATGCTGTAAGAAAATCGCCGGGATGTAAAAACAACCCCATTACGGCCCTTTTACGTAATGAAACCCGGCACACAATAAGAAAAAAAAATTCACGAAACTACATTGATACAAGAAAAACTTATGCTCAACCCCACAACCCCCCCTTTTTTTCAGATTTTCCAAATTATAAAAACAACCCCGTAATTGTAAACTTTTTTTAAAGGGCAGTAAAAGAAGGGCATGGAGAACAAAAACTAAAAATAATATGAAAAACCAGCAGATAAAAAACAGATCCAATCCAAATTTAAACGTGGAATTTTTAAAGGGGACTCTTTTTTGCGCATTATGGTTTTGTTTTTGTCATTAAACCCCCCTGTCGCATTTTCTTAACGAAACAACATAAAAGGGGTTTAATTAAGGACAATAAAAGTGGTTGTCACACAAATTTTCACATATTCTTCATGGGGTGAATCTAAAGTTATATGCCTCAAATTTTTTTTCAAAAAACAGTTTAATCAATACTTTCATTTGAATTTTGTCAAAATTTTCTGCGGGGTTTTGGGGTAGACAAGGGGAAAACCTACATATGAAAAGGGTTTAAAGGTTTTCTCAGGAGAAGAGTTCCGCTAGTGATGGAAATGGATGGGGTAATGGTGATAACGAAGTATACCCAAAAATTTAAGGGTTCTCACAAGCTGCCAGGGAAATTTAACCCTAAAGTAATGAAAGAAAAATTGATAGATACATACAAGAAGCGACTAAAATCTATCCTCAAGACGCAACTAACGGTTAAAAGCAAGATCACAGCAATAAATACATATGCTATACCAGTACTGACATATTCATTCGGAATCATTAAATGGACACAGACAGACATCCACGCGCTGGAAATATTAACTCGTACTACACTTACCAAACACAGAATGCATCATCTTAAATCAGCAATAGAGAGATTTGACACTTCCCAAGAGAACAAAGAGGACGGGGCCTAATTGATCTGAACAACATAAACAACAAGACATTTAAGATTTTTTTTTCAAAGAGCAACCAATCAACACTTCATAGGGCTGTGGTGCTAACAGACAAATCATAACTTCACTCAATCTAGCAAACGAAAATGTCAATCTACAAGTGAACCTCATAAAGGACTCTGCAAATGAGTTACGTCTCTCAGAGAAGACCCTACTCAAGAGACATTATGATGAACTACATACAGGTCCGGTAGATATCGAGCATCACATAGGTTGGGTAAACAACGAGGGAACTATTTGGAGAAACAGAAGGTTTTATGCTGGCTATTCAGACAGAGTGATTGCAACAAAAAATTATAAAACCTAACTTATAACAAGATGCGACAGTAAACGATCAATGTAGAAAATGTAAGTGTAAGGGGGTGAAAACAATCGAACACATCCATATCAGGGGCCGTCACTATTCAAAAACGAGATTACCTCTACGACAGAACCAAGTAAGCTAACATTATTCACCAAACTAGCAATCAATACAACCTCAATTGATACACATCACACCTTACTACCTACAAATACAAACGTAGAAAGTACTAGAAGCAAAGATTTCAATTTATATTACGACCGCACAGTTTATAACAGTACCAAACAAACTATACATCCGTGGAACAGACCGGATATAATTTAATTGACAAGAAGAAACAAGAAACTACCCTTATTGACGTTGGCTGTCCAAATGTGTGCCCATAACGTCGGAGACTACATGGAAGAAAAAAATTGACAAGTATAGTGACTTGCAATTGAGATCAAGAAGATTGGAAACAGAAAAAGGTAAATACAATCCTGTCCATACGTGATAATCGGCTGATGGCATCATACGAAGAAGCTACATGAAGCATTAAACAACTAGATCTTCCCCCCAATGTTTACAGATCGAACTCAAAAGGGCAGTAATACTCAACGACGTGTAGAAGTGTTCGTAAATTTCTAAACGAAGAATGATACTTTCGAGATTCCGAGACAGCTTCCAATCCTGACATGGTTTTCGTGGTTTCCCCATAGCCAAGAGCAATGCTAGGGTGCGATGAAGAAATCGGCCACGACCGTACACAGCCGAAAGAAAACATCTCTACAAACTATATTAATAATGACTTATTTTAGTTAGAGTTAAGACAAAGTTATAATGTATGTATGTAATAAGATACACATGGAATACTTGACGTAAGTCCAGTACAACATGTTTTGCTCCCGGTTTTGACCGGAGTTTGTATAAAATACATCATTAAATAATAATAATAATTATATATATATTTTTTTTTTAAATTTATTGAAGCAAAAAACTAAATTGGAACAATATTCACATACATTTCCTCCCACTAAGCCAAAATGGCTTCATCATGGGTTTTACATAATTATTAATATCTATTACATCTCATTATTCCGTAGCGTCCCAGGCTAACACCAATGAAATAAAAATAAAAAAGATTCAAACTATTAAATGAAATAAAGAATTAATCATAATAATCATAATAATCATAATATAATAATAATAATAATAATAATTTTTTTTTATTATATACTATATTACAATGCATTTTTACAAAAAAACAATTTTGACAGCTTGTCCACAAAGCAATAGCGGCTTGTCTTAGGGATTATTAACTACAAATACACAAACCGGAGAAAAGTACTATCAAAGATTTCAAATTATATTCGACCGCACAGTTATAACAGACCAAACTATACATCACAACAACCGGGGATATACAATAGTCATAATAATAATAATAAAATAATAATAATAATAATAATATAATAATAATAATAATAATAAATAATAATAATCATAATAATAATTAGGATAATAATAATAATTAATAATAATAATAATAATAATATAATAATAATAATAATAATAATAATCATAGTAGCTGAAATACTATTAGATATGTGATAGATATGTGCAGTGTAAGCGAGACACGAAGAAAACACATGTTTAAGAGTAATGAGAAACTGTTTTATCGGAAACTAGGAACAAGTTTATGATTGACAACGACAATATTTCCTCCTCCTACTAAAGAGCCTTGCAGGAATATTGGAGCAACATTTGGTCAAACCAAAGACTTTAACCGCGAGGCCGAATGGCTTCCTCAATAGAAACACAGACAAGATGAAATTGAGGAAATGGCAGGATATAGTAGTAAATAGAGACGACCTTTAATATGCAATAGAAAAAGATCATAATTGAAAGCTCCTGGAGTAGATGGAATACAGAACTTTTGGTGAGAAAGACTAACGCAGTGCATTGTAAACTAAAGGATTTCTTTACCAATTACTTCACGACGCCATCAACTTGTTCCAGGATTCTTTCTCAAGGTATAACCAATATGATATTTCAAGCAGGAGGACAGATCGGACCCCAAAAATTATAGACCCATCACTTGCCTTGCCAACCATTTATAAAATTCTAAACATCAGTCTTTACCTTGAAATTAACAGAAACATTTATCAAGTGACACATGAATTTTAGCGTGGGAACAGAAAGGATGCACACAAAATGCATATGGATGTAAAGAGCACTTATTAATTAATAGTATTGTTCAAAACATCAAATGACAAAAAAGAGGAATCTATCAGTAGCTTTACATAGACTACAAAAACGCATTTGATTCGGTTCCGCACGGATTGGTTACTCAAAGTTCTTGATTTGTTATAAGGTACATCCACAGTTGATACGGTGCTTAAGCATTCTCATGAATTCATGGAGAATTATACTAATACTAAAAACCAATTTCATATTCTGTTAATTATTGAAAATATTGCAATAAAGAGAGGTGGCTCTTCAGGGGGACAACCACTTCGCCCTCTATGGGGGGTTTTTGTCTCGCATTAAACCCCAGTATCAAGAGCTGACTTATCAAACAAATGCTGGATATCGCCTTACCTGTAAAGAAATAAGGACAAGGATACACATCTGCTGTATATGATGTTTTCAAATGTATGGAAAATCAAAAGAAGAGCTCAAAATTTTAATTGACATTGTAAAATATTCAGTGAAGACCATTCATGATTGAATTTGATTAGGATCATGTGCTTCAATTGCATATGAAAAGTGGAAAATTGCAAGTAAACTGTCAATTAAACCAAATTGTGTCGGTCAAGAAATTCCAAACATAAACAATAGCGGAAGAAAGATACAAATACCAGTAGATGGAGACAAACATTATTCTTAACCACAAGGAATTAAAAAATGTATTTAAACAAAGTATGAACATAGATTAGACTAGTCTTTAATCAATGTCTAAAGGAAGCATAAAATCCAAGGCATTAAATGCATGGGCTTTTAACCAATCTTGACCTTTCATTTGTTTGTGAAGTGGTCAGAAGTGTGGACTTGATGGAGCCTCGATCGTTTAACAAGAAGACAAATGACCTTCTTCAGAACTCACGCACCCAAAAAGCATCTTCTGAAAGGTTATATATACCACGGGGAAAGGGTGGACGAGGATATGGTAAATATCGGTCATTGTGCTATTCGCAATTTCATAAACTCAGATCATACTTTCTAATTCTACATTCCATTTCCCCAGAACTATCAAACCTCCGAGATAAAACTATAACTCCCCTCAGGCTAAATGACGATTCTTTCCCTCCAGAAATATACATAGGCTAGAAGATTTAAATATGAAGATGAATGTCTGGAATACTAAATCACTTCATGGGGAGATACCCAAAAGCTCCGCAGCCAAATCTTGACATTGTTAAATCATAAGATGATTCACAAAGAGATTTGTTTGCTGAAACCGAGGATTTATGTTCGCCATCCAGATCAGGTTATAAAACTCAAACAACTATAAAAATTCATCATTCAACTCCAATGACAATGATATGTGGAGAAAATGCCAAAAAAGTTTACGGAACATAGACCTATGTTATAGCTGGGTGTCCTTCATTGGCCAACCGTGGTATCTCAGTAGGCTAAATCAGGTAGCAAAGATAGTTTATTCAAGCTCTAGGAATGAACGCACATCTACTTGTCATCCACCTCCTTAGTACAATATTCCTCCTGCACCTGTGGATCGAAATGCAGAATTTATAATGATTGGATAAAACAGGTTCTAACAGACAAACCATAGACCACAACAAACGGACCATCATTTTATGGCGATAAATTCTAACAGAATTACATATATTAATTGACATTGCGATCCCCATGGATAAATATTGAGAACACCGGAGAACACTCAGGTGGAAAAATATCAAAATTTAAGTCAAGAAATAACAAGAATTTTTGGAAAAATGAAAACTGTTACTGTCTGGCCTATCGTGATCTCAGCCACTGGAGTCCTACCATGCTTCCCCTCTCTGCCAGCCTACAATGCCTGGGTCTTTCTCCAAATCTCTACATCAGCATGCAGAAAGCAGTCAGTCATATCCTTCAAACGTGCCACATAGTCCAGAAGGATTTTTTGCAGTAATCCTCTCTCTCTCTCTCTCCTCTTCATCTCTCTCTCGCTCTCCTTTAAAAGATTTTGCCATACAATTGCTTGTTTTAAGATAGAACTTTTATTGAGATTTTGTTCATCACAACTCATCCTTTATTTATTATTTTGTTAATTTGATTAATTTGTCTACAATAATATTTGTACTTATACTTATGTTTTCAACGCTGTTATTAATGAACTTTTGTTTGGGCTTAGGGCCTTACCCCCCGCCTTGTGTATACCAGGACCAAATGTACCTGAGATTGTTTGAACAATAAAGAACCACTATAATAATAATAATTATAATAAATAATAATCATATTGTTTAGGACTGTGTAAATGTGGTAGATAAAACAACCAATGTAAAAGTGACTGTATATTTTATTAGATTATGAAAAACACGTAATACACGAGAAGAAATATTGATACAAGAACGTGGCGCCCTTGATTCCAAACGAATGCTCATCGTTACCGATGAGCAACTATAAACACCACAGAATTTTAGACAAGAGAACAAATGATGTAAACAAGAGTCAGTGCCTACTGGATTACATATACACTGAGAATTAATTACCAACGGGCCCTAAACATGCCCCTCCACCTTGACACTTTGTAAAAGAGTCAACATTTAAACGAAGCGTACTTCGATTGTTGGTATTAAGCACAATTTTTCTAATGGTCTCTTCTTGAAAACTCCTTTCCTATCCGTCTTCAATATAAGAAAAAACCTCCCCGAAATACTTGGGCCGTCGCTACCAGGATGGCCACTTTTAAGTATTCTTCCACGGTTCCATTTTGTTGGAACGACGTTTCTCTTCTTTTATGATTACGAGATCATTAACATTTATGTTGGCTTGTGGAGAATTCCATTTCGGACCTGATTTGTAGCTGAGAAATGTATTCATTAATCCATTGTTTCCAGATCTGTTGAGTTGCATTGTTGTGCAAGTTTCCACCTTCTTAGATGGTTTTGATAATTGCTGCTTGCATGGTCTGGTTCAGGATGTTTAATAGGGAGCTCCCAATAAGAAAATGTCCTGGAGTAAGGAGGAGCAAGCTCATTAGATCACTGACAAGGGCTGCAGAGGTCGAGATTCAAGCACGCTCCACTTGACATAAGTACATAGTGAATTCTTCAAGCTGAGAAATTCGATAGCCTAGCACACACTTAAATTATATTTTTGGATGGGCGAGCGAGCGTAGCGAGCGGAAGCGAAGACTTCAATTTCACTGACCCCCCCAAAAAATTTAGCTCGGGTGTTTTTTTTTTTTTTTTTTTTTTTTTTTTTTTTTTTTTTTTTTTTTTTTTTTTCCGTCTGTTTTTTCGCTCGTTTCCGGGGCAAAGGGATACGCGATTTTGATAAAAATTTTGACCGGACCTTCGTTTTCTCTTAAATTTAGAGGTGTATTTTTTTGGGGGTACAATCGAAGAAATATTTCTCAAAAAATATCGTCTTTTACTTTTTTTTTCGTTTTTTTAGTGCGATTTTTCGTGACATTTGGGCCGATTCTGACCAAACGGGGGGGGCTAAAACTTTCATATTTCAAACTTAAAGTTATGTGATGTAGTACCTTTTAAAAGAAAAGTTAAAAAAGTTACTAAAATCTATGAAAAAAAGGTTTTAATATTTTTTTTTTCTTTTTTTAGTGCGATATTTTCGTCCTTTTGGGGCCCGTTTTCTGCCCAAAAAGGGGTGGGGTAAAACTTTTAGTTTTCACAGGGACATTAAGGGTTAGGTGATGTAGTCCCTTTTGAAAGAAAAATTTTAAAAAAATTAGTCAGAATCCTACAAAAATAAAGGTTTTAAATATGTTTTTTTTAAAGTTTAAAACCCCAATTAACAAAAAACAATAAAAACTTAAAACAACAATCACCTCCACAAGCAAAAAAAACCTTCAAAAAAAGTAAAACAAACGCCAAAACGCAAAAAAATTTCAAAAAAACCCCCTCCACAAGGGCGGGATTTAGCTTTTCCTTGTAATTTTTTTAATTGGCCCCCCAAAAATCCTCCGAAGCAGGGCTTAGCGGAATAAATCCGGGTTTTCCCTTGAAAACAATTGTTTTGTTAGATTATGCCCCTCATGGAATTTGGGATTGGATGTTTTTTTCGAAGCCAACATTTTGGAAGAAGAGAATTTTTTTTTTTTTTTTTTTAAATTTTTTTTTGGGGTTTTTTTTTTGGTGGTGGTTTTTGTTTTTGTTTTTTTTTTTTGGGGGGGGGGGTTTAGCCCTCCAGCTCCCAGAATTTTTTTAGTTTGTGTTCAAGCATTGCAGCGTGTTTGGGGTTTTAGTGGTTCTAGGTTTTTAAAAAGCTCCTGACACGACCCACCCAAAGTTCTTTTGATGGCAGAGGAGTACCACCAAACCCTTTATTTTCCTCCCCTTACTTGGAAAACCCTCAGCCCAAAAATTGTCCACTGAAAAAGAGATTTTTATAGTTATGATCAGCAAGTGGCAGGTGTAAAATACTCCATTTGTTGTTTCTACTGATTTGCGGAAGATTTTTGGTGTTTTTTTAAAGACTATGGCTGGAAATTTTTCTTTTAACTCGGACACGTTTGAAGCGATGGCAAGATCAACCATGCCTCTAGCTTGGGTTGTACTTGTGATCCAAATTCCAGATTGGAATTGTACACCGCCACGTTAAGTTTAATCGCTGGGCACAAGATTCGAAATGAAATTTGCTTGGAACCAAGTAAAGAAAAAGCACGACTTTTTAACATGTCACCGATGCATTTTTTTTACTTTCCTAAAACTTGACAGCAGTCAAAACTTTGTTTTTTTTTTACCATTGTTTAGATAATTAACCATGCTTGCGGGGGCGACATGAAATCGAATCTAGTTGATGGTTTGTTTTTTTAAAACATGCCTTCAAATAAGTAGTGTGTGATTTTCTTATGACACTTTTCGCATGTTATTGCCCTACATTTCCAGGGACTGTGACCCTTAGAAGACAATTTGAACATAAAATTTTACTTTGGACAACTCGCTCCCCAACTGAGAAAGACCGAAAATTTGGACAATGATAAAAATTTTTGATTATCGTTGCAAAGCACACATGTTCTGGTAGGGCCTAAAAATTGACAGACGTGGACACGTGGTGAACATACTAACCTGCTTGCCAGGTAACTTCTTTGAATTAGGCCTAGGCCCACATTGATATAACTCAAAGACTCCAAAGGCGTATCGATTTTCCAAAATGTTTTCCCTTTCTTGAAATGTTGGGAGGTCTACGTACTAAAGAAAGTTTTTCCCTTGGGGGCCTAGTTTTTTGTTGTCCCCGTTTTCACAGACAAAATCACTAACCAAATGTCCCCCCGGTCCCATTGGGTTTTCCCCCCGCGCTTTAAAGCACGCAGTTTTTCTGACAACATTAGAAGCTCACCAAGTCGTGATGCTGCCCACCACCAATTTGAAAAACCAAAATGTGTTTTAATGAGAGTAAAAAAATGCATCTTTTTGTGGGGCATACCCGTCAATAGCAGTTTCCAAACTTCTTGTAATTTCGGGTGTATGGAAGAGATGCACCTGTCCGCTGCTGCCCCTGTTAGATAACTTCAAATACGGAAATTCTGCACGTTTGAGATGTTTATTTGAGCCCACTAGTGATTGAAACGGTCCGAAAAAGATGTCCAAGTCCTCGTAGCTGCCTTCAAATGTTGGGGAAGTTGATTCTAGGAAGGGTTTACATTTTAACTGTTTGGCACGTGCGGGAGCGATGCAGGTCTATTTGACATTTACAGCTGTGTTTTTTTGTAAATTGGTTCAGCTTATCGTTAAACCAGCCATCAACTCAAAAACTTTTCTTTGAAAAGAAAGCGTTCGTCGTCGTCATTCTCCCCGTCCGTACCAATTTCAAAATTGCCTTAAAAGTTTTTTAAGTCGGCCCCCGGGCTGTTTTAATACTTTCTTTGGATTGAAGGGACCGAAAATAAGCTTTTTAGAAAAAATCTTGATAAAGGTTTGAAACCCAGAGAGCCTACCTTTTACGCACCACGTTGCCTTGGTTAATATTTCCATGCTTAATCCTTGGATGAGGCTGAATTGTATTCCGTATATTTTTTATTGTATTGTATTTTTTACAGTTTATTACATGGTGCCCAACTAGTACGGTTCTAAAATAAGCATTGTCGAATTGTTCACTTACGCTGGGGTATATCCGGCCCGGAGGACAAAAGTTTGGACTGGGGAATGTGGGAATAAAACACAATGTAAAAGTGGGCTGTATATTTTTAGATAGTGAAAAACACGTAAATAAAAGGAGAGAAATATTGAACAAGAACGTGGCCCATTGATTCCAAACGAATGCCCATCGTTACCATGAGCACTGATAAACACCACAAATATAACAAAAAACAAAATTATTAAAAAAAGAGTCGTCTACTGGGGTTACTATCACTGAGAATTAGATTCCAAAGGGCCTAAACATAAAAATAAAACTATGTATGACCAGTTGACGGGTTCATGACTGATGTTGCAAGCCATCAAAATAAAAAGGCAAGCCTTTTTTTCCCAAAAAAGGGCCGCAAAAAATTAATTTTTGGGTTAAAACCTTTTTTCCCTTTTGGGGAAATTTTTTTTTAAAAAAATGAAAGGGGAAAAACTTCCCCAAAAAAAAAAAAAATTTTTTTTTTTATTTAAAAATTAA
>JAMZAV010011128.1:0-20950 GCA_024449915.1 Sweltsa coloradensis | reverse complement strand
AAAAAATACCTAACCCCAAGTGTTCCCCAGTTTAATTCTAACACCAACTTACATTTTCTTTAGTCCTATCTATCTATCTGTCACCAGGTGAAACCTTGATTTTATAGTAGGCCTTTCCTAGGTAGGCAACTATGATGCTATTATTATTATTTTATTAATTACTATGTATAATTCACAGTGTACACAGAAATTATAAAGTGCCTCCACTGGGTGATTGAACCTGGGACATGCATATGCAAGGTGCATTCATATCTTCCATTTGCCAAAAACTTTTTTTTTGTTACCATATTTTGCCATTTTAAAGTTGATTGGCTATTTTTTTAAAACACTCTAATGTTGATTTGAATCGAAAAAATAAAAAAAAAATCAGATTTAAATCGGGAAGTTGATTAAAAAAAAAAAAATCCGTTTTAAATAAAAAAATCATGATTTTTTTCAATTTTTTTAATAAAAATCAAAAAAATCACACACCCTGCTCTTTTATTAAGTCCCCCTTTCATTCTACTAACTTTTAAGACGTATTTAATGCATTCTATAAAAATCAATTTAGGTCTAGCTAGGGATTCCCCTTAAATAGGAAGCTTTGGGTAGGGCTCACCAATGTTACATTTCTTTTACTTCACATTTTTGGATGAGCTTTAGCGAGCGAGAGCCCAAAACTTCAATTTCACTGACCCCCTCAAAAAATTTTAGCTCCAATGTTTTTTTGTTTGTTTTTTTTTTTGTTTGTTTTTTGTCTGTTTGTTCGCCACGTTTCCGGGGAAAACGGCATAAGCGATCTTGATGAAAATTTGACAGGACCTTCGAAATCTCTGAACTTGACGTGCCACGTTTTTGGGTACAATCGAAGAAATATTTCTCATGAATATCGCATTTTTAAACGATTTTTTTTCGATTTTTAGTGCGTAATTTTCGTGACATTTGGGCCGATTCTGACCAAACGGGTGGGGCTACAACGTTCATATTTCACATGAACATTAAGGTTATGGTAAATGTACCTTTTGAAAGAAAAAGTTGAAAAAGTTAGCCAGAATCCATAGAAAAGGTTTTGATATGAGTTTTTTTGAGGTTTTATAATAACCATTAACAAGTAACATTTGAAACTTGACAACAATCACCTACAATGCATTCACAAAGCACTTGAAAAGGAAAAGTGGTCCCACGCAAACTAAAAACTTACAAAAACGCTCATCCCTCAACGCGGCGGGGACTTTAAACGTTTTCCTAGTTTAAATCCACAAGTGGAATTTTTTAGTTCCTCAGAATTTGAAAAACAGATAGATTCTTTAAATTAATAATCTTACTGTTTAATAATAATAACTTCATGTTATTTTATAGGTGAGGCTGCAAACTATGCCAAAGACTGTACCAGGAGTGGTTCCTTATATACTGGGACCTATGATTGTGCAAAGAAACTGTTCAGAAAGAAGGCTTCAAGGGCTGTACAAGGGTGAGTAGCCTCAAACTTATAGCTGGTTTTTTTTCCAATTTTATAATAGCTTTTAAACCATGTGATGATTTGCACATAATGACAGCAACAAAGCAACGCAATCTTCTGTTCAAATTCCCTGACTCAGTAGTCACTACACACAATAGTCAACCACAAATGAAGTAGCAATTAGGGCTACTAAAGGTTTTTTTTATGGTCCCAATAGCTCATTAAACATGAGCATCATACCTTTGCGGTGATGCCATAGTAGGTAGCCTAGTGCCGAAGTCGTGAGGTGAAACAAAAAATAATAAAAACCTAATTTGAAATAAATCATTAGGCCTACACACATAGGAAAAGGTGTAGTAACTTGTAGGGTACCTGGGACAATCGGATATAGCCTACCTTGAATTTTTGAAAATACTGATAGGTAGGCCCAGGGGGCGCTCGTGTAAAAGGTGCACAGGTGCACGTGCCCCCCCAAATATTTTTCGCGAACTAAAAATTTCCCAAATTTAAGGTTTGAAGCCAATCTCGTAATATTCCCAATAAATCGTTGGGTTGTTTTTTATGGATATTTCGGCCGGCCCAGAGCAAGGCATATTCGGCAGGAGTCATTCTGCAGTAAGTGCTGCCGCTGGGGGTTAACACTCTGAATGTGCACACATTTTTACATGGTTTTCTACGCATCGGCCGGCAGGACCCGCCTCAGGTGGTCTTTTGTTATTAGAACGTCTGGTATAGCTGGGTTTGGTGCACGTGCACAAGGGTCAAAACCGTTACTTCCATTCAAGCGCCTTGGTATTGTGCTCGCACTATTCATTCCCCCCACACTCCGGTCAGTAGCCAGTGAAAGTTGTTCGCGACAGGGTTGGTGAAGTGAGATCAACAGCAGTTTTCAAGTGAGCGAAAAGTGTTTAAATATTATCGTGCCGTGAAGTGAAAATTACTAATATGACTTCGTTAATTAGCGATCTAAAAATAAACAGTTTTTTAAGCGACCATAGGACGAACAATTAATAAAATAAAATCACGAGGCCGACCAACCCCAAAATTAGATATAATTCAAGTGACAAACATCAGTTAAGGCTATTCGACCGCGTTTTTCTATTTTCCAAAATATGGTACCAAGTCAAAATATAGTGAATAGCTTTGAAACCTGGCTATTTTAGAAAATCAAAAATATTTTTTTCAAATTTTTCTGATCCGGTACACGGGCCAATCTAGCCTCCTCAGAATAATTTACAACTTCAATTCTCCAAGGCACACCATTCAACGTAGGGTGTTGTGTTTTTGTGACATTCATTTTCAACTGTTTTTCTATGGAAAGACAGAGAGAAATAATATTTATTTAACAACTGTCTTTCCTGCAAATTTTTTGGTTTGGCGGTACAAATCGGTAAAAAATACCGCCAAACGAAAAAATTCGCAGGAAAGACAGTTGTTAAAAATAAATATTTTTTCTCTCAGTCTTTCCATAGAAAAACAGTTGAAAATGAATGTCACAAAAACACAACACCCTACGTTGAATGGTGTGCCTTGGCGAATTGAAGTTGTAAATTATTTTGAGGTGGCTATATTGGCCGTGTACCGGATCAGAAAAATTTGAAAAAATATTTTTGATTTTCTAAAATAGCCAGGTTTCAAAGCCATTCACTATATTTTGACTTGGTAGCATATTTTGGAAAATAGAAAAACGCGGTCGAATAGCCTTAAACGAATATATACGAGAAACTTTAACGTAGATGTGTAGGCCTACAAAAAAACGAATGGATCTGTGGTTGCAAAATTGTAAATAGATTGTTTTGTTTCATTGCACACTTTTTGGTGGCGCAACATCATGGACGATTTTAATGAACTAGTGATTGACCGTTTTTCGAAACTAAAAAATCGAAGAATGGACTTTATTTTTAAATAAAGATACGATGTGATGTTTGAGGCGCGTGTCGGAAGAGATGGAGAGACATTATTCGGGTATGTAATATTTTAACCCTTTCCAGTACAACAACGCCTCTGGGACGTGATAGATCGCCGTGACGCTCCGTACAACGACGTCCTGGGGACGTCGTTGGTGCGCGAGTTCAAATAACCCGCCATATCTCCGGTACCAGCAGTCCTATCGAGTTCAAATCTTTACCGCTAGATAGCAGAAGGTTCCGACGCGTAAGAATATCGAGGCGACTGCATTACCGGCGTGAAACGCGCATTGATACATCGATGAAAAACATCCGAGTTTGTTTTGTAAAACCGCCGGCCGTCAATCGTTCCGTCATGGCTGCTAAGCGACCAAAGTTGACTGTTGATGTTGTTAACAATATTCTTTTTGAAGAGTGACTACAGCGATTCTGACAACGATGATAATGTTTCTATTTCTAATAATAGTTCTAGTTCAAGTGAAAGGGGGAGATTCTGACAGTGATGATGTTGATTCAAGTGATTCAGGAGTTTCTAATCATGACGGCGCCGGTGTAGGCGTAGGCCTAGGCGTAAATAATGGCTGGGATTGGATTCGCGATAATAATTATACAGACATGTTTTATTTTTTTAATTGATAACTTCGTTATTGTAAACCTATCCTGAAAATTTTAAGTTAATTGGTTGATAACTTTCAAAGCTACAAGCACAAGTGTATATGGTTTCGCTTTACTTTTGACCGATTGGAAATTAAATAGGTATTCCCAGGTAAAATAAATGGAAAATAACCGTACTGGAAAGGGTTAATCAAGCATATAATAATTAATTTTTTGGATGGTTTTCTATAATTAACAATTACACATAGGGTAGTTTTTCCCGACCAATAAATTCGAAAAATATACTCTAAATTCGTTTTCCGGGTACTTCAGACCATAAGTGTCTGAAATTTTTTTCGACTCCGGCGGCCCTTTGTTTCCCGCACAATAAGACTTCGTAATTATGTGCACCCCCACAATAATAACTCACGAGCCGCCCCTGGGTAGGCCTATATTACACACAACTATTCACCTAGGCCTAGGTAATGCTGAAGACTACAGTCATCATCATTGTCAGTGGTGCATACCTAGTATACCGGCAGTACCTATCTTTTCTTTCCCTAATCCCTACCTGTGACATCTGACGTCTTCACTAATTCAAGTTCAGATGAATGTTGTTATTTGTTATTATTTAGTCCCTAAATAGGCTTACATCTGTTTCAAATACCTAGGCTACACAGTGTCAAAATGTTTCCAGAATATAGTACATATGGATTTAAAACATTGAATGTCAAAAGACAGCTCTAAGGCCAATACCATCACACTGTTTTTTATTTATATTGTGTTTAAATCAACAACAACACAAAAATGAAGAAATCTACATAGCCTATTTATTTTAAATCATCTTTTTTTGTAATTTAATTTTTCTTTAAATCCAAAGTAGGTAGTAGAGGCCTTTCCTAAATTGGCCTTGGCCTAACTGAAGCAATATTTCAATTAATGTATATCTAGGCTAAATTACAAATTATTGCGATGATTCCAGTTATATTTGTAGGCCTATTTCCACCCTGCCACATTGGGGTACTAGGATACTGGTAGGCTATAGGTCTACCACACCAAAGCTGCATAAATATAATGATCGCTTTCTCTAGGTATGGCTGCACCACTCACTGGAGTCGCTCCGATCTTTGCTATCAGCTTCTTTGGCTTTGGTGTAGGAAAACGAATGCAACAGAAGTCATTGAATGAAGAATTAACTTTGGTGCAGCTTTTCTACGCAGGTGCCTTCTCTGGTATTTTCACAACAGCTATAATGGCTCCAGGAGAACGTATTAAGTGCCTTTTGCAGGTGTGTAAATATTATTACTTGCTTGAACTTGAATGCTCACTTCTCCCATTTTAAATTAAACGAGTCAATATAGATATTGATGTATGTCGTATAGTATAACTTGAATACATGGATGCCGATGTCATCTATCGGCCAAGTGTTGTAGCTGAAAGGTAACAATTCAACTTTCGGTTTATTTGCCTGTTCTGTTACGAATCTTTGTAGTCATGTAATTGTACTAGATGATTGCATTGTCATCGGCACTCACTTCAAGTACACAATGCTCCCTAATCATACCTTCTTCTGGCCTAAAAAGCAATACTAGAGTGCAACAATGACCTTAGGTCAAATTATAATGAAGTAGTTATAAGCAGTGGCGTGGCGAACTACTAAGAGTGATCGGTGCCTACAATATTATAACTAAAACCCACCCCCTACTTTCGTGGGTAACAAGGGGGTCTGGGGGCGCGCCCCCAGTTTAGCCCCGCAGGGAATTTTTTCAATTTTGGTGATCCAAGAATGGATTTGGTGCGTTTTACCGGCAATTAATATGATTTTATAGATGTTGATAGCCTCATTTTTATGTGATGAAATTTTAATGAAATGGATGAAAAAATGTTTTTTGTTGAACTCGTAAAACCAACAGTTTGTCATTCTTTTTTGTCTTCCCCAGTTTAGCCCCACAGGGAATGTTTTCAATTTTGGTGATCCTAGAATGGATTTGGTGCGTTTTACCAGCAATTAACATGATTTGATAGCCTCATTTTTATGTAATGAAATTTTAATGAAATGGCTGAAAATACAATTTTTTTGTTGAACTCATAAAGCCAACGGTTTTTAATTCTTTTTTGTCTTCCCCAGATTAGCCCCGCAGGGATTTTTTTAAATTTTGGTGATCCTAGAATGGGTTTGGTGCGTTTTACCAGCAATTAACATGATTTGATAGCCTCATTTTTATGTAATGGAATTTTAATGAAATGGCTGAAAATATAATTTTTTTGTTGAACTCATAAAGCCAACGGTTTATAGTTCTTTTTTTGTCTTCCCCAGATTAGCCCCGCAGGGAATTTTTTTAATTTTGGTGTTCCTAGAATGGATTTGGTGCGTTTTACAGGCAATTAATATGATTTATTAAACGAGCGAGTGAGCGAAGCGAATGAGGATTACTATTCAAGATAAACGGCACTTATTCTGTGACTTTGTGTGTGTGTGTGTGCTAGTGTGTACTATAAAAATCAGCCGAATCGCTGAACACATTGCGCTTTTGTTTTAATTGTTAACTCATAAAGCCAACAGTGTGTTATTCCTTTTTGCCTCCTCGTAGCGGCATAGCCAGAATTTGGGAAAAAAATACACATTGTGAAAGTAATCAATGAAGAATTTAATACCTACAAGAGGAATCCGGGGGCCTTCCCATTTGAAAAAAAAATTGTATGTCCTAGACCGTTAGATAATCTGTGCGTTTTGGAAAACTATTTTGTTATTTTTTTTGTTTTCTCCGTTTATTGGCAGAGCCATTATTTGGGATTTAGGAAAACTACTTAAACGCATAATAATGAAAATTAGGGGCTCCGTGGGCGTTCCCCTGGAAAAATGTATGTTCAAAGTAATTTGGTACAAATCTGTGTGTTTTAAAGAAACACTTTGTTAACAAATATTTGAAGAGAAAAGATACGATTTTATTCTTTTACGGACAAACTTGCTGTCTCGATCTCATTGAAATCAATGCTATTTTATGTAGAAATTGTACTGGAAATACCTCAATTGAAATAGGTCCAAGAATGTTCTTCTTATTGCATTCACGACGTCGATAATCCTGCTTTATAAGACGGTAACTAAAAATTAAAACAGGTAACTCGAAAATGTTCCTGACTTCCTCCATGCCACCAGCTGTTTATTTACTTAAATTCCCCAAATCAATCTATTCAATCAAATATAAGCGAGCTTGTCTATTCATTTAGCAGAATTGTTGAATTGCTACCTGTTATTAGTTTAGTTGAGAACTACTGGATGAATATCCATCATGCATGTTGTCTGCACTTTTACTTAATCATGATTCATGACAAACTTTTCAACGGTTTAGTAAAACTATAAGGTAAGTAAGAGCTGCAGCCATACAATTCAGTAGGATGTGATTTTAACAATTAAAATAGTCATATAAGTATATAAAATATTATGTTTCAATAAAAAGTAATGAGTGGGTGGGTCTCTGCGGGACCACCCACCCACCCCTTTTGGTATCGGTGCCTGGGCTCCGATTTGGTATGTTCGCCACGCCACTGGTTAAAAGTGAAGAAGAACCAACTGTGAAGGACATGATAATGTAAATTGTATCTCTAGGCTTCTTCACTACCAAGTAAACAAAGTTAGAAGAGTAGGGCTTGAAACTGATGAAAACAAGAATGCTAATTTGTAGTTAACTAGGCTATTTATCTGTCAAATCTAAAATAATGGAACGTGGATGTATATGTAATGTAGGCTAGGTCGGTGCACTGAGTGTGTGAATGGGGCCAGTAGGCCTACTGGTACAGGACACCACTGTCTTGTCCCAGTATTCCGAGAGACTAATTTAAAAATGGTTCGCAGAAATTACCATACTGAGCACATAGGCCTACATGGAAGATAAGACAAAATTTGTTACGAAAGTGCAGGAAAAGCTCCCCAAGTGAGCTGAGATTTTTCAAAATTTAGAAACTTTTTCTTTCTTCTTTTCATATGCCCACAATAGGGAACCTAGGTAGCCTACCTAGCGTGCGCGGGAGAAAATTCGGATCACACTTGATCACAAGGCATAGGAAAACAACCCGTCTTTGAACTTTGCCCAACCGTATCTCCCGACTGAGACCACAATAAGGCATTTCAAACACATGACGAAAACACTTAATATTTTCACTACGTATAACAGTCGACAGATTTTCAACAACTTATACCAAATTTAATGAGACCGAGTTGTAAGTGCGGCAATGCAATATCTCGTGATTCAGGGGCGCGGCTGTGCTGCTGTAGTGCGACATCGCGTGAGGGTGGCATCGCGGCCTCGTCGTCAAAACTTGGTGTTGCCTGCCTCACACACTCCCCCCTCACCCCCCTAGACTAGGATGCAGTCCATGGCATTCAACAATGCGCCTATACTTTTGTGCGCATGCACAAGTACTCTCATCTCTCTCTGCTGCTTGGAGACGCATTCTCGTTCTTTTTTTCGTAGCGGACGGGCAACACTGCAATTACACCTACTTTTAAACTTACTTTCATTTAAATTTGGTATAAGTTGTTGAAAATCTATCGACTGTTATACGTAGTGAAAATATGAAGTATTCTCGTCGTGTGTTTGAAATGCCTTAATTTAAACCCTTAAACCTTTACTGCAAATTTATATTTCAGTTCATTTCTTATAATATGTAGGCCTAGGCTTCATGAGGTCTTGTTCCAGGTGCAAATATGTATATATAAAAAATATGGTTTTGATACAAGATTCTGCATCTACAATACATTTTTAAAATATGCTTTTACAACAAAATTGTCAAAATAATTTAAGGAACATCAGGCCTGATGTATTGCACTTACCTTGATGTTGTAGATCCAACAAGGTGGTACGGAGCCAGCGAAGTACAGTGGTCCCAGAGATGTGGTCAAGCAGTTATACAGAGAAGGAGGCATCAGAAGCATTTACAAAGGGACCTTTGCTACACTTCTACGAGGTAAGTGTGGCCAAAATTAGGAATGACTTTTTGGTTTGAAAATTTGAAACCGACAGTTGGTGCAAAGCTGGATCTGGTGCCTAACCGGTATTACTTTCATTACGCGATGTTTTGATATTCCGAGCCCGAGTGTTAGCATGGCATCTGAAATGCACGCAGGTCGTTATCGATAGGTCGAATCTGCTGTTCCAAGCAATCTATTTTCAAAGTGTTGATATCATCATAACATATAATTACCCAAGCAGGATTCACAATTATGGCATATCAAAAAGGCTTAAAGGTAAAGGTCACTTAAAAATACCGTTGTATTGTAAGATAAGATAACTAGGGATGTCAAACGATATGAAAATTCATATCGATAATCGCACTGAAATGAGAAAAATATGGCGATAAATCGCGATAATATTGTGCCCAATAGAGGTGGTCGTGTGACGTGAGTCACGACTTTTCTCGTGATTGTGCGTGAATGTGAATGCTTTGAATAGGTACCGTGAATTTGTGTGATAATATAACAGTCACGCGTGTATCGTGACACGCGTGACCGTGCATGACACTAAATGCTTTAGCGCGGAACGAGTCCTTCAAATCTGCGAGGCCAGGCCACCCTCCTCTTAGCTCGCCTTGAGAAAAACCCTGCCCTAAAATTCAGCTATGAACACGTGGACAAGAGAGTAATAAACCAACAATGTAATGAATTTATTGTCTGATAATCACTTGTATTCATCTCTAGTTCTTTATTTGTTCACCACTCTCTCGAGAGGAGCAAGTGACGACACGATGTCTGCCATATTCTGGCAATGCGAAGATTGCGAACATGACCAGGTTGGTGACGATCGGATTAAAAGGGTGCTCCTCAAAATACCATCAATTGAGAAATCGTGATTGCGCGTGAGTGCTTGAAAATGCTATTTGTCGTGCGTGAGTGAGTATAGCTACATGAAAAATATTACGTGATTGTGTGTGAGTTAAATAAAAATTATGTTATTCGTGTGTGACTGTGCGTGATCAGAAAATGAGATTACGTGACGTGACGTGAGTGAGAAATTGATCACGCGAACACCTCTAGTGCCCAAAAAGTATCGTGCCGATACGGCCATTTGTAATCATATCACAATATATCAGCATAAAACTTGCTTTTCTTGCATTTGCGTCAATGTGAATTGCGCGCCATCTCAACGCTGGTCGTCGGATTGGCCGCCACCTACGACGGGCCCCTCGATGCCCCTCTCACGAGCGAGTGTGCGAGAGGGAGTGGTGAAGCTAGAGAGAGTGAGCGCAAGCAGCGCGCTGCGGGAGGGGAAGGGGGGAGTGGTACCGTCAAATAGTTCGCGAGCGGAAAAACCCGTTTTGAGACGCTGGGAATTCCATGAAATCCAGAATTCAGGAGAAAAATGTTGTTGTAGCAGTGTCAATTAGTTATATAAAAGTGTATACGCTACCAGTGGCGTGCCAACAATGCTCCACCTAAAAATGGGGTGGGTGGTTGTGGTGTAACAAATAAAAACTGATATTATCACACACTGAGTAAAACTAGACTGAATATATTCTGTAATGCTGATTATTGAGAGTATTTCATACCCTCGAAAAGGTTGAAACCCAAGACTAAGGGATTTTTGCTTTTTACCTAGGCGGCTTGTGACTAGTCCATGGTCACATCAACAAATGGCATATGCAGGTGTTTTAAAATAAATGTGCAGGATAGTTATAAATTATAATGTCAAACTTTGAGCCTCAATCGATAGATATTTACATATTCATTTTAAAATCCTTAAAATCCCGTTAATTTAATTTATTATGAAGGTACTTTCATCAATATTGAAGTCTGATGAACATTCTCTATTGCTTGCTTGCTGGAAGTGGGGCAATGTTAAGAGTGGTAGCTGCCAATATATTACGTACAAGGCTGCATCAAAAATAAACTTTTTGTCTCATCTGAAAATGTGTTATTTATTTGTTCACATTTATTTAACACAATTTGGTATCACTTTGATCCCTTATCACACAACCTCCAAACTATTGGAACAAACTCCTTACTTTTTAGTTCCTATTACTATAAGTATTCTTTCTCTAAAACCATTTTCCGGACACATAAACAAAAAGTAAGTGTTAAAAATTTTCACCTTCGGGGTCTAGGGCAAGGCCCCAGACCCCAGGTGGCGCATCCGTAAAGGCTTCGCATCCCACCTCGGAGGGGTGGGGGAGGGGTACCACCACCCCCAAGAATGTCTGCTCCACTTGTTACACAAACTCCACTGTATGCTACTGAATTAATAATAATCGCGATATCGCTAGCAATATTGATATTGTATGATTATCGCAATACAGCCACCTATTATAGGGCCTATCGCGCTGATAATATTATTGTTGACATCCCTAAAGATAACGTTACTTATTATAGCCTACCTACTACTTCATAAAAAATATAATACAATTAGCCTACTGTAGCCTACCTAATTAATACAGGAAATGAGAAATTGTGATATAAAAACCCAAATTTCGTTTTTCAATACCCAAATTTTGCATTTTTTTCAATTTCACAAAAATTGACAAAAACTTTACAAAATTAAAAAAGAAAATACAAAAAAAACTGAGCCTCCTACGTTGAAGACATCGATTCCAAAAAGTTAAAATCGATCATTGTGACCTAAGAATTGATTTAGAATCGATTCTGCGTCACGGAACGATGTTACGTTGTCGTCTGTTCAGTCTGGACCGGCACCTCTACCAAAAATTGCGTAAACGTTTTCCCTGATTTTGTGCACTAAAAGGTGCAATTTGCCGAGTTTTATTTATTTATTTATTTATTTATTTAACGTCTATCCTATTCAGTTATAAAAACTGATTTACAAAGGAGGACAACTAAATAAATCTAATTACATAGATGCAGACACAACAATGAACTACATTTAAGTAAATATTTGAAATAGTAATATTACAACAATGCATTAAATACTCAACAAATTTGATAACAAATAAAAAGGATATTAAATGCAATTTATGAATGAATCAAATATATAAAAAGGGGGTGGGGAATGAAAAGAAAAGAAAAAAGAAAAAAAAAGAAAATAAAAGAAAAAAGAAAAAAGGAAAGGAAAAAAAAGAAAGAAAGAAAGAAAAGAAAAAAGAAGAAGAAAAAAAAACATTAAAAAAGAAAAACGAAAAGAAAAAACTGATTTATTAGACGATCCCACTCAAACGAATATGAGGTTTGCCAAAAATCAGGAACAGCAAATCAGGGAGTAATCAATCTTTCGCGGAAGAAACCACCGAACGCAAATCTTCATTCTTGTGTTCAACCATCATTCTTGTGTTCAAATCTTGATAACAATTTAGTGCAAAAGATCTTGACTCTAATATATAATTATATCAGATAAATAATTATTTAAAATTGTTCAAGTCAAAAACTGATCACAGCAATGATACAGGACACCTAACTCAAGTTGCAAGTTCCACCAGTGGGCGGCAACCAGACAATCTAGACAGAAAAATATCAATTGAAAATATATTGAATACATCAAAATCAAAGCAATAATGAACAAACAAAGAGAACAGCAAAATCATAAATAAGAACATATGAAGATAAATTAACATTACATGAACACAGAGACAATGCCCCACAAATAAATAGTAAAAATAAATTCTTCTTTGTTCTTCGATTCATTATCATTGCTTCAATTTTACTTTTAAATTGTACTATTCTTAGCTCAGTAAACTGGCTTCTAATATCATAAGAAATTGAATTCCAAAAGGATACTCCTCTGGACAAGAATGACTTTCTTAATGATTCAGAAATTAATTTAGGAACTTTCAAAGAGTTTATTAGAATAGAATTTCTATCACGATCAACAAATTGAAAAATATTGGGTAAAATACCTGAATACATACCTTTCAATATTTTGTATGTATTTACAAGTACACTATATTTCATTCTTTCCTCAATCGTGAAGCAATCAGATTGTAAATCTTGGCTCATAGGAATTGAATCAAACAGATGGTCAATTCTCTTCTGAAGTACAACATATTCGGTAGAAGGTCTTACTGCCCAAACCACTAGTAAACAATAATCAATAATAGAGTGAAAATAAGAATCTACAAGTAACCTCAACATTCTCTCTGTTACAAACCTCTTCATTCTACTTATAATTCCTATTGCTGATGATACTTTATTACATACATATTCATAAGTGTTTCTTAAAATTTAAATTACAATCTAAGAAAACTCCAAGATTTTTAAATTCATATACTCTAGAAATTAGCTTACCATTACAATTCAACGTCAAATGAATATCATTCATGCTTCTATCATTAGCCTTATGAAAAATCATAAAATTTGTTTTACTATATAATTAATATCAAGTTCCTGAGTTTTAAACCAATCATCCATCCTCTTTAAAACTTCTTGAAGACGTCTTACGATCTCTTCAACATCCACACCTTCTAAATAAAAGACCAAGTCATCAGCATATAAAATATAATTGATTCCTCCCATTATAGTAGATCTATCATCTATGAAAAGAATAAATAAAAGGGGTCCTAATATTGATCCTTGGGGTACTCCACAAAAAAGATTGAATACTTTTGAACTATATTTTGCAAAATTGATAAACATTTTTCTTTTAAAAAGTAATCCGCCAATATTGATAACAAATAAGGACTTATGTTATACCTGGTTTTTAGTTTTATTAAAAGAGGTAAAAAAGGTACTGAATCAAATGCTTTCCTAAGATCAACAAAAACAGCTCCAACCTTACCATTCCGCTTGTCAATCCCTTTATAGATAAAATCTGTAAATGCTAGAAGGGCACTTTGCGTTGATCTACCTTTCCTAAAACCATGTTGGTTTTCACTTAAACCTTCAGATGCATCCACTTCATGTAATAACCTCATGTGCAAAATATTTTCAATAATTTTCCCTACAATTGGAAGAGTTGATATAGGTCGATAAGAGTTCCTGTCATTTTTTTTACCTTTACCCTTATAAATAGGTGTTACCCTTGCCAATTTCAGCTGTGTTGGGAAATCACCTACAAGAAAGAAATGGGAAATTAGATACACCAATAATCCGGCTATTGATGCGCATTTCTTGAATACTATGCATGGAATCTCTTGAAGTGTTGTCGAGCTTTTAATTTTAAGGCGTTTAATTGCTGAAATGACTTCTTCAAGAGTTACCTTTACATGCGGGAGATCAGCTGCTTCTTTTCTATTTAAATCTTTAAACTTACCAATTTCACTGGAAAAATCTACATCGTTCACAACAAAACTTTTCTGTAACAAACAGCAAATGTCAGGATTAGACGTGTAGGATACCCCATTCTCTGTCAATGAGGCTATGCTACTCTCTTTTTTCACTTTGTTACCTGTCAACTTATTATAAACTGACCATAAAGATTTTGAAGAAATATCATTATCAAAAGAAGACTTAAAATGCTCACGCTTAGAAAAACGAATCTGATTATTTACCTTATTTCTAACTTTCTTGTATTCCTCCCACGTTGATGGCCTTCTAAAAATTCTGAATTCTTTGCGCAAGTGGTCTCTCTTATGCATGGATTTCCTAATATCTGCTGTTAACCATGGGGTGGTTTTCCTTTAACTCTTAATTTCAAGGGGGGTGCTTGCTCATTTAGAGTTTCCACGGTTACTTTAACAAACATTTCTAATTTATCATCTGAACTTACCGCCATACCAATTTGGTCAATGGGACCACTTGATATATCTTCATTTACCTGCTTCCAATCAACATTCTTATCATTTCTAGTATTTACAAATTTAGGAAGAAACTTTTGCTTATTAATCTTACGAACACAATAAATTAATTCATGATCACTTAATCCTACTCTTATAAGACCTGACTGAATAATATTTTCATTGTGATTTACATAAACATGATCAATTAAAATAGCTGACCTATTATTAACCCTAGTAACAGATTTTATCAATTGTACCAATCCATGTGATCTAGTGAGAATTTTGAAATGATTTACTGGTAATGTCTTCTTACTCAAATCAATGTTGAAATCACCTAGAAAAAATAATTCATTAGCTTCCAATTTTAAATTATTTACTAAACTATCAAAACAATCTGAAAATTCTTCTAACTTTACGTGTGGAGCTTTATAAACTGCTGTAAAAATCATTGGTTTTACATTTGGAAGCCAGAATTTAACTGACTGCAACTCAACATCCATCGGAAATTTAACTTTACACTCAACTACACTTGACATGAACTTCTCAGCAATATAAATAACTAACCCTCCCCTACCCTTTCACGATCAAATCTTAGCATTTTATAATTGTCAACAGTAATAAAACCATCTAGAACAGATTTATCTAGATATGTTTCACAGCAAGCAAATATATCAAAATTGTACGTGTCAAGAATAACCCTCAACTGATCTATATACTTATCCAACTTATGTATATTAAGATGTCCAAGCTTCATTCCTTTTTGCAATACTGGTAAACCTTTAGCAACATCATCATTACTTTGAGACTCTTCGTCGACATCATGATTAAAAAGATCGTGTACACTTAGAGGGGGAAATAAACAATTCATACAGTACCATCTCGGCGAAACTCTTCTTGTTCTATTCTTCAGTTCATAGACATCTTGAACACCACATTGAAGACACTTGCTGGTATTCCAATTGTCTATACACTTATTGCATTCCCATCGTCCAAGCAATGAATCGAATGTCTCATTGCTCATATTTATACACATTCGATGAAAAAAAGCTTTACATACGTAGCACTTTAGGCTTTTATTTTTATATTTCTTCTGCAACTTACACACGGTACAATACTTAACCATTCTGAATGAAAATGAATCACTATTTAAAATCGAAAAGGTCTTATTATAATTCAATTAACCTTTTTCTGCTGTCAAGAAAGTGTAAACAAATAATATTGACACTTGGCTATAAAACAAAATAACAAACTTTTAAAGTAGCTTATGAGGTCCCCTCAGTAAATTTAAAGACTTTAAAGTTTAAATCCCCACAAATCTGTAAAATAATGAACGGAGTTTACGTCAACTACTAAGTATTATACTATAATAGATATACTACCTTGTCTTAGATACAAGTAAGGTTTAAAAATGATTTAATTTAATTTAATTATATTTATATATATATATATTTTTTTTTTTATTATATTATTTAATTTAATTTAAATTTAAATCTAATATGAACTATTTACTTCTGTCAGAATCAAATAAAACTTCAATTGTTTATGTTATTTGTCAGCTTTACCCACACAATTGAGTAAAACAACTAATTATTCTGTAAATAATGAAAACTTAAACTTCCCTTCAATGTCACTCGTAGTATAATTCTATAAGATCAAGATGCAGTCAAAATTTGATATGGGTTTCTTGTATTTCCGTGTAAAGATAGAAAATTATCAGGAGATTTTCTAAGCTTGACAGATTGGAAAAAAGACAATTCACGTATTGACCAGTTTTATACAATTTTGTTCGTTATTTACCGCGCAAGATTTTGCAAAATTCGCGTTTTCAAAATGTGCTTTTTCCATCTCTAAATGATGAAATTTGTCGACGATATTGCATTTTAGGCAATAATACAAACATTTTAAAAAATCGCAAATTTCGTTACCATTTTTCACTACCTCTACTAATTAGTAGGCTAATTATGAAAAATTTATAAAATTATATTTTTTATGAAAACAGGTTTTGGAATTAATTTAGGACGCCTAAAAAATTGCTTTTAAAATATAGGCCTAAATTAACTGGATTTACATTGTCTTGTCATATTATTAACCGTCAATAATAGTAGTTTAATAGACATTGTCTTAGGCCTGGTTTATCAGCTGTAAGGTAGTAACTATTACTAGATATCTGCAAAACTGGTGAGAACGAAATTCGCGTTTTTTTTAAGTTGCAATAATCCCTTCAAATTCAGTTTGCACATGAATCACCTGAATTGTGATTGAATGGTACCAATTTCCAATTCGCGAATTTTTTGCGATATTTAAGTTGATGCCGCGAACTAGTGGCGAAATTAGCAATTATGTCTTTTAAATGCGAATTAGATCACAAAATTTCAAACAAAGTTTTTTTTCAAAGTTTTGGTGGAGGTGCCAAGTAGGTAGTCGAAATTAAATTAATCCTGGCTGGTACATATGGTGGAGGTGACGGGTCATACAATGCAATTGTGAGATCGTAATAATTGTTTGTACATAAGCGAGTAAGTTTCAAAAATACTTCATATCAAAATATCGACATTACACAAAAAATGCATAATTCATAATTTTGGTGGAGGTGCCAGGTAGTCGTAATAAATCTTGGTAAAAACTGTCATAAACTTTAAAAACTGAAGGCTGAAATTGATCTTAAAATTAAAAGTTATTCATATTCTCATGTGCTTGTTTTTCTTTTAAATTAATAATTTAAATGGTCCTGGAATTTGTGATACTGATAATTTAAAACTAGGCGTTTTTTGTGCTTTATTAAATTGGTTTTCTGGTAAATAACGAAAAATCACGAAATTTTATTTAAAAAGGCGGTGAATTTTCAATCTTTAAAAAACATTTTTGCACATCTCTAACAATTACCACTTACTTTTACCATTACTACTATAGCTAACTACAATAATAACTTGGATTAAAAATTTCAAATCAAACCTTGAACCTGCATTAAAAGGTTTTGCAGACCTCAAAACAAACCAGTTTATCTAAACCTAACCCAAATTAGGCCCATTACAGAGGGTTTTGAATCTATCATCCCTTGCTAGCTTAAATTGCATTACAAACTGCGGTATGATAGGATACGTTTTGATATATGTGCCCTTAAATCAATGCATTATCAATAATCAGCATATTGTGAACTAATTTAACTTTATTTATAAAAAAATATATCAAAATGATTACATGAAATTTCAATTCATACTAAGTAGCCTATTTTACCTCAATTAGACCTTTACATTTTACATGAATGAATTCTGAGAAATAGAAGTTGCATTCACTATGTTTGGACTTGTTTAAGTTTCTCAATTCGTTTTTTCTCCATATCTAACTTCAAAGCATTTTTTAATACCTTGTCGGGTTTAAAGAATCACCTACAAGCACTGATATTGATTTCGGATTTAATTTTTTCCTTCAAGGCTGCTTTTTCCTCCTTTTGCCGCTGAATAGCGAGCTGCTGTGAGCTTTCTTGTTGACTTGAGTTTGTCCCCCCGTGTCGATCTGATCTCTGGGGTTCACTGTCAAACTGTCCTGTGAGAGAGTTGGGTTTAAAACTTGTTGCGAACTATTTGATTGCTTGACTCTATTATTTTCAGATGGCACAGCGGTAGGTTCCTCCATGACACTTCCCTTCCTAATCGGTAAAACCGATTCCGTACTAAGACCTTTGGATATTTCCTCCGTTTGGTTCGCAATCGGCATTAGATACACCTTTTTAAGTTCAGTCGTGTCATTGACATTTTCTTTCCTTCTACGCCCACATTTCTTTCAACATTCGTTCAATCTCTTGATATTTATTCAGCGGTGCTCGGGGTGAACACTCTTGTCATAATCTTCATGTTTCTTCTTGAGATACGCCTTCTTATCTCGCTTTGCTTTCTTTTCACACTGCAGTTCTTTTCTCAGCAAGTGGAAAGACGTTCCAGTTGTTATACTTGATGGGCGTTGCACACCTCGGAGAAAACTCTCTTGTCGTAGACATATGGGTCGGCGACGCTCCCCCTGCAATCGCTCCCCTTGTCGTAACCAAACTGGCACAAGCCTAGAGTCTGGAGAGCTCTCACCTTGACCTTGTTGATTGCCGACGGCTGCCACTCCCACATGGCACACGAGCAGTGCCAGGGGTTCCGGTCGAGGCGGATCAGCTTGGCAGGGACGCGAATGTGAAGATGCTGGCGGGTAGTTCCGTCAGCATGTTGTTGCCGAGCAAGAGCTCTTTCAGCGAGAAAACTGTTGATCGAAAACCCCGGGTGGGAGCCATGTGAGAAGGTTTTGAGACAAGTCAAGGGAAATCAAACCATATAGTCCGTAGAATGCGTCCATGGACACGGAAGTAATGTTACAGTTGTTCAGAACTAGGTTTTCTAGTTTAGGAACTTCAAGGAAAGCATCAAAAAAGATGGTGTGGATACTTCCAGTCATTACGAGTTTCTGTAACTTGGGCATACCTCGTAGCAGTTCTCCTTTTCGAGTAGGGGAACTCTGAGGTTGGAAACCTGCAGCTTCTTGAGAGAACTCAGACCGAGGAAAGAGTTTGGAAGCAGATTGAGCGGAGAGTCATTGCCGCCGAGGTACAAGACGTAAGTTGCGTTCATGATCTCGAACGTACTGGGGAAAACCGCCTCTACGGGGTTGTTACGAAAGTCTGCCGTACGTAACTCTGGAAACGGAGGAAGCGACAATTCGGAGAGATGGGAAAAGTTGTTGCTCAAAAGGTCAAGTTTGTTTAGTTGGAGCAAACCTGCCAGAGCGGTGTCTTCTAAGCTCAAGAGTTGATTCCCGGCAAGGGAGAGTGTTTTGAGATGGGGTGTGCCGTAGAAAGCAAACTCCGGTATAAATAACAAGTTGTTTCGTTCGAGAGAAGGTGTTGTAACTTTCCGAGTCCCTTGAACATCCCCAGTTAACCTCCCGAAGTCGCAGCGTAGACGCGCAACAACAAGAGCTCCGATAATCCTGCAAAAGTGGTGAGGCCCGCCCGCTCTATCTCCTGCTTGTACTCTTGGTAAGAAACTATCGGTATCTCGTTCTCCAAAGGCTTCAATAACACGACACGTCTCTTGCTTCCCTTGCGTGTGCTGCGCGGGCGAGACCCCATCCAGTGCTGGGCCAATCTTGTTGTCACTCCCCGCGTGTCCTAGGAGTTTGATGTTCTGGAGGTTGAGGTAGCGCAGGGAGACTAGCGGCTGCAGGGCATCGTTGCGCAGCACAAGCCGATCAGTCGGCGTCGAGTCGTCTGGTTGGAAACCTTGAATGTCGAGCACCATCAGGCCTTGAAAGTCCGGAAGTACTCGGCTTCTAGAGCGGCGTCCCCGTAGCCACGACCTTGGAGCACGGTCAACACCTGCAATTGTCTCGGCATTAGAGTGTATAAGAATTTCAATAGGTGGGGCCACCAATTTTAGTTGTTTATCCAATTCAAGACTGTTGAAACCACATGTTAGGCCTAAAGTTGGTTTATAAGTGCATGTAGGTTATGTAACTTGAGTGTGGGCTTAGCCTTCTATTGGAAAGTTTTTCAGCTTGTCAATACAAGGTAGCAGGGAACAAATAAGATCTAGAAAAATTAAAAGTAGAAGTTTCTATTTTTTTTTTTTTTTTTCAAAATCTTTATATTGTTGATTTCCTAGGTCTGTTACATAATAATGCAATGCAAAGTTTTCAATGTGAACATGATATTAATATTTTGGTGTTTTGGAGGGAAGGCGTAGAATAAACCATCCATATGCATACTGATTGATTAATCAAGTAACGATCTTTCCCAACACAACCCTACTTAGCAGATTATGCCACTTACTAGATAGACCATGGCAATCCATATGATGCTACACATAAAGTCATCAAGAAAATGTACTGAACTAGTGATGAAGGATAGTTACAAAAAGCTATGCTTGTGCAGGATTTGAACCCATGCCTCTTTGAGTCATACATTGCAGACCTGAACCACCAATTAATAACTATCTACAGGGTAGTTGTAGTAGTAGGGATTCTGATGAGAGCAAGTGATATTGTTTGGGGTCCAGTCCAGTACTTCTTGGTTTGTTTATGTACCTGCCTTTACAATTACTTTAATGACCCATAATTACCACATAGGTGGTTAAAGGTTAAATGTTTGTTACGAGATTGGAATTCCTAAAAGGTTGAAGATAAGCATCAAGTCACACCTGTATATCTTTTGGCAGTGCCCCAAGTACGGATCGAGGGTCGGTCCCTTGTTGAAAGACGCACATTGCAATCTTGAGAAGTTGACCGCGCGATGTCTCATGCTCGACATAGGTCGCATCGTTGTTGGTCTGGTTGTACTCGGCAGCAGGCGGAGGTGGGGATCCTCCTGTTCCCCCCGGGG
>JAMZAV010011127.1:0-19107 GCA_024449915.1 Sweltsa coloradensis | reverse complement strand
CCCCCCGCTCCCAAACCCCCCCCCCCGGATGCGAGTTTTTTCGCGGTCCACTGAGAAGTTGGCGTCGTTTCAATGTCCTTTTCTTCTTAAAAATCTAAATAAATTTAAAATCAAGAAAAATTTTGGCTGTTCATTAGGAAGAAAATACTGGAGTTTTTGATTCAAGTGAGAATGTAAATTTTTTTTTAAAAGTTGAAAATTCGCACTTTAAAGTTAAAATCCGTGTTTTCGTTTTTCGCCAAAAAAAAAAAATTTTGAAATGCACAAAAAAAATTTTTTAAAAATTACCGTTACAAATTCCGGGAGCATGTATGATTGGTAGCGTAGCGACCCGAACTAAAATTAATTTCAAAACCCCCCCTCAAAAAATTAGCCCCATTTTTGTTTTTTTTTCTTCTGTCTTTTTGTTTGCAGTTTCCCGGGGCAAACAGCATTTGCATCTTGATAAAATTTTTGAGGCGACCTTTAAAATCTTAAACTTAGACGTGACGTTTTGGGGTACAATCGGAAAATTTCTCATGAATACGTATTTTTACGATTTTTTTCGTTTTTTTAGTGCGATATTTTCGGGCATTTGGGTCGATTCTGACCAAACGGGTGGGGTGCAACTTTCAATTTCACATGGCATTCAATATGATGATTGTATTTTTTGAAAAAAAAAAAGTTAAAAAAAGTTGAAGAATCTATAGAAATAAAGGTTTTAATAAGATTTTTTTTCATTTTTAGGAAATTTTTTTCGTCACTTTTTGGGCCGATTTCTGCCCAAAGGGTGGTGCTACAACGTTCATTTTTCACATGGACAAAAAAGTTATGGGAATAGTACCTTTTAAAAATTAAAAGTTAAAAAATTACCCAGAATCCAAGAAAAAAAGGTTTTAATATGATTTTTTGGGGGTTTAAAATTTAATTTAACAAGTAACATAAAAAACTTGACAACAATCCCCCTACAGTGCATTCACAAAGCACTTGCAAGGAAAAGTGGTCCACGCAAACTAAAAATTAAAAAAAACGCTCACCCATCAACGCGGGGGACTAAGCTTTTTTCCTAGTTGAAAAAGTAAAAATGCCAGAGGTGGAATTAGTTATTTTAAGCTCAGTTTCCCTTCATTTCAATTTTCCGATAGTTTTTCCCGGTTTTTTTTTGCTCCCCGGCACCTCCCCCAAAATTTACGAAATTATGCCTTTTTGAAATGCATTTTTCGATTGAAGTTTTTGAGCTTAGTCGCGTAAAACGTTATTAGATCTCACAACCTTTGTATGCCCCGGCACCGCCACCAATTACCAGCCGGGTTTAAAATTAATTTCGATTACCGGCCCCTCCACCAAACTTTAAAAAAAAACTTCGGACCTTTTTTGCTTTTAAAAAGAAAAAATTTGCAAATTTTTTGCCACATTTCAGGTATAACAAAAAATATCACAATTTGATGATTCATGTGCAAACTAAATTTTAAAGGTATTATTGAATTTCGTTTTTACCATTTTTGACATCAGAACAACAGTCAAAATGGGGTTTTTGGGATGGAGCCCCCGATAAGAATTTTAGAGGATGACACGGGGGGGGAGGGGTACATTTTTGTGGATGGAAGTTTCAGGTGTAAGGGCCACAGCTCCCCTTCGTAAACCCACCCAGACACAATTTTAATTTCATATTAAAGATATATTATGTGATGTCGACATTATAGGCCCTTTGTATACGCTTGCACATTAATGTGGAGTAAACATTTTTTTCACGTAAGCCAAAAAAAAAAACCAAATTTACAAAAATCGATTACTTTTCGAACTGCAATTTTATTGTCAAATGTTTGCAAAAGTAAAATAAAAAAACGAACAATCTGCAAAAAATTTTATTACAATTTATTGCAATGTGATCACTTTTAAAGGGGGCCGCAACTAAGGCAAATAATCACTCATTAGCAATTACTTTCGATGGAAGTTATACGAAGTGTTATAACTATTTCATTTTCGAGACCTTCTGATGTTAATTTTTCTTCCTGTTAAATACTCAATCTCCTAATGGGCATATTATATTTATTATTTTACCATTACTTTTTATTATGAAAAGATAATATTTGGGGCGACATTTTAAATAAAACCCATCTGTTGCACTGTCACGTCTATCCAATGCCCCCATGACATTGAGTTATGTTCCCAAAAAACGTAGACAAATTTTTCCCATTTGATGCTCCCTCGAAAAGCATAGTTTGAAAAGATGTTTTTTAAATTGCCTGCGTATATTGTACCATATTTTTTGAAATCTAGTGAGGTCATTAAAGTCCATTTTGGGGCCCCACGGACACTTTGGTTTTCACAACAACAGGGGATTCACAAGGCCGCGGTAAACCAAAAAAAATGTCACAAATTCGTCGTGCCCTCCAGCATTCATCAAATACCTCGTCCTCCTCCAATTTGCCCTGTAAACTTACAAAAAAACCCCGGCCCCCGGACACACACACCCAACACGACACAGACTTTACATCCCCAACCCGGGGTCAGCAATGTTTTTTGCCGTCAAAAACAAATGGGGGGGGGGGGGGGGGGGGGGGGGGGCAAAAAAAGGTTTTTCAATATCATTCCCCTTGAGGTTTTGGTGTTAAGTGCTGGGGAAAATCTGGCTCTTTTTTCAGTCTCCCTGACCGCTTCCCTGACTGTTTTTTCCCAACAATCCATTTTGTTTTTCCATGTTTTTTTTTCTTAGTCAAAACAGTATGTCGCAAAATATTACATATAAAAACCTCTTTTCCATCCCCCATCACAAAATTTGGTTTTCCCAAAATTTTTCTTTTTCGCCCCCCCTATTTTCCCGCTTGATATTTTAAGCCAGAGCACCAAACTTTTCACAATCACTTCTGGGCCAAATAAAATTCCTAAAACCTCGGGAATTCTTGCCTCTGCCGATCCCATAAGTGGTCTTAGACTTTTAAAGCTGACCCCCAAAGTTTTGGGTTTTAAAAGAAAAACAGTTGAGTGCGTGTTTGCCTTTAATATGAGTTTACCGGTGTTAACAGAGTTATTTTAAAGGTGTATTCCCCAAGAATCAGAAAGTTGTCAATTCTATGCGTGGGGGAAAAGTTTTCTACCCTTTGTCTAGCCTACCTGCTTTATGTAATTTTTTACAAACATGCTTCACCGTTGAACACTGCGTTCAGCCACGCCCTTTTAGATAAGGATGGTACGGGGGACTATTTTTGATGTTCCATCCATTCAGATGTATAATGCAACTATGATTCAGAGTTTAAAATGTACCGTCCTGAGGTCTAGGGGTTTTAAGACGCCTGCCTGGAATGCGGGGAGACCCGTGGTTCGACCAGGTTTGGGGGCGGACTATTTAATTTCGAATTTGTATAAAAAAAATTTATGGGGTCCTTTTAAGATATCCCTTTTTAGCACAACCACGCTGCCTGCCTGCCTTCATTGTTTTGTATTGCCTGTCTAGCCCCTTTCACAATTTCGGTCATAATGGTTTTAAAATCGTTTTTTTTTTTCATGGGGTACTTTTTGGTGTTGGTCAGATTTTTTTCTAAAAATTTGTAGCACCTATGACGTGGGCAGAGTGCTTTGTTCCAACGAACGTAAAAAAACCAGGAATTGAATCCTGCAAGGTACACCTAACCATGTTTTTTTAATTCATGCAGTATATTTTGCAAAAAGTTTTTAAAAAAACTTTTTAGTAGAAGATTCTTACCCCCAACAGGAAGGGAAACCCCGACCGAATAAATGTTACTTTCCCTTGTCGGCAACGAGCTCACGCGGGGAAGATGTAAGTTGCCTCCATTTTTGTAACAATCATTTCGTGTTTCCCGCTCTTCTTCTACCTTCAAATTCCTTTTAAAGCCACAGTTTACATTGGGGAAAAATCTCTTGTTCACACTTGGGACCTCAATGGGAGGAAGCTCACTAAACCGTCATGTCTTTTTTGGCATTGACCCTTCTCCGCTAGGGAGTAATTTGGGGTTCATCAGGGTTTGTTTCAATGCCTTCCCTATTGCCCATGGGGTAGGGTCGTTAATTTGTTATTCTGTTCTAAGTTTTTTTGCAGTAGATAAACAACCGTTGGAAATCGGATTTATCGTCGTCAAGATAAAGGGAAGGGTTTCGGGGGCTTTTCAAAAATTCTTCCCAACCCCCATATCACTGCTTTCCCGGGATACGGGCTTACCCCCCATAATTCCCAGCAAAATGTGAATTTTTGACTTTTTTTAAATTTTCTTCATTACTGGGGCCCCGCTTTTCTTGTCTGGCTTTTAAACCCCTTTGGTGGGGGCCGGGCCCGGCTAGGAGGGCCTGGTTCTCGTGGCTTTTGGGCCTGGGAAAATCTGTGAACTGTGAAAATCAAAAAAACATTTTTTTTTTTTGTTTAAAGAACAAGGCTGGCTTTGGGGTTTTTTTTTAAATTTTTTTTGTTTTACTTTTAATCTGATAGCCATCATCTCGCATTTTATTCTGTCCAGGCGATTCTGCCTTGTAAATCCTTTTTATTGAAATAAGTATTCCCCTCCCATGTCGTTTTTTCTGTTTTCCCCCTTTAAAAGGGTTTTACCCCTATCCCCCAGTCACTATCGAGCACGCTTTCATCATGCCATGTCTGACCGAGGGCTACTACCACGTCGCCCATTTTTTTCAGCCATTTCTAGAATTGTGTTAGTTTATTAAAATTTTTTGGGTATGAAAAGAAGTAGTCTTATATTTCCCCTTCCCCTGATTTTTATGCTTTCAGTCCTGCATTTACTCCCAAACCAATCCCTGCAGCCCCAAGTCCTCGTTTTTTATCATCCCCTTTCCACCAAAAGTTACCCTTCCCACCTTGTTTTTACCCCCTTTGCCCCCATGTGCCCCTCCCCCATCTCATTTGAATCACCCTTCCTTTTCCTGACCTTTGCCAGCGCCTTACCACCCCTTGAGTATTTCACCTAATTTTAAAAAACCCCCTTTGGATAGGTGTTTTCCCATCCCTTGCCTCTTTAACTACTTCCTGGGGTCACGTACTTCCCCCCTTTATGTCGCAACTCTTCGAGCCTCGTTCTTTTCTAAAAGCACCACCCCTTTTGTACTTTCCTCTGAATAACTTAACAAAAGACCTTAATTTCTTTAGTGTTACCCCCACCACCCTGGGGCCTTCTTTATCAGGTTTTCATGTCCCTTCCCGAGTCATTCATAGTTACCCCCCTTTAACTTAGTAGTCTGGGGCCACCCTTTATTACTATGGTATTCTTTCTTTTTATTTTTATGCCATTAAATATTTCCCGTTAGTCCTCGTAGGTTTATCCCCACCATGGGCCTCTACCAACGCCCCCCTTTCACCAAAATGGGAAGCCCTTTAATCATGGAATCGCCTACACTCACGGGGGTTTCCTTTCGGGTTTTTTATGTTAAAGTTTAGGTTTGCCTTTGGTTTCTACGTGTCTTCCTCTTCGGAACCCGAACTCTCTTTCATTCATACTGCGGAACCCAGGGAATTCCCTTTCCCCTTCTGCCTTCCAGAAATGGCTGTTTTTAGTACGCCCCTGTTGGAGAATTTTTTTCTTTTTTTCCCACCCCAGGATTTCCTGTTCCCTCGGTTCCTTTCCCCCCTATAACTCTTTCATTGGAGCAGTTATTTATCTGTTCCCCTTTGTCAGCTGTCCCCCTACTTTTTCCTTTTTTTGAAAGGTTTGGGTGAACCCCCTCCCCCCTCCCTTATTTTTGGGTTTTCCTTGGTGCTATTTTTGGGCACAGGTTTGTCATTTTGGGATGTCTGGGCCCCCGTTGTTTTTCCCCCTTCCCCACCTTTTCCTACCGAGGAAGCCCCCATAAAAACTTTAATTTTGACTTGGATTGACTTTTTGAGTAGGGGAGACCTGGAGTCATCTCGACGTACTGATGGACCTTACGGGGAGGGGAAAAGGTGGGAAACCCTTTGGAGAAATATCGTTTTTTATCGCCCTACGACTAGGTTTACTTTGAATATGTGAGTTACACCATGTGCCTTGTCTACCCCAAATCACAACGCCCCGGCCCCCAAATTTCTTGAGTTCGTGGGAGTATTTAAAAACGAATTTGAAAACGAAGTCGTTTTCGTTTCGAAAAGGGAAATTTGGTATTCTTGAAGGTATCGTGGAAAACGTCACTCGTTTTTGAGTTTAAAGGTATTGTGTTATTCACGTGGGGTGGGTTCACGAAATCCAACACTTTTAAAAAGATTTGCGTGAAAAAACGCGCCCCCTTTCGTTCCTTCCCTTTGGAAAGAAAAACAAGGGGTAATCCACAATTATAGAAAAAGAAAATTGGGAGATTCCCAATACTCTTGACATGGGCACTGATAAATCACGGAGTGCCCCAAAAAAACAGAAAATAACTAACTCTTCTTTGGTTGCAGATTTTTTATGTTTTAAATGAAAGTGTTTTTGTGCGTTTATTTGTTTTTTTGGGCGATCTTTGGCATTCCTTAAAAAAACTGGCTTTGAATGATGTGATGGTGCTTAGAGCCTTAGGGACATTTGGGGAAAAGTTTTGGGGTTCTCCAAAAAGTTGTGAATTATGCAATTTTTAAATTTTGGCCTCCAAAGCCTGATTGCATACCTGAAACAAAAAAATGAAATTTTCAATCTTATACAAGATATTTAGGCCGGTTTGCTATAAAGTGGTTATGATGCTACACCTAGCCCCCTTATGATTGGGTCAATAAGGCAAATGATGTTAAGTTTTGGGCCCCTAATCCTTTGCCCATTGTTGGGTTGAACGTTTTACTTAGGAATATGGGGATGAGTTTAAATTTACCCCTCCCCCCCTAGGCCTAACCTTGTTTCTTGTAGGCCATATTTGGCTTGGCTTAGGCCCCAGCATAGTCCCCCAAGCTTCCATTTTTTGAATTTACTCTGAAAGGCCCACCCAGGGTGGGCTTAGGCCCAGGCCTATGCCTGGAATATCGCCTGCGTTGGCCAGGCCCCCGCCACACTTACACCTAAGGGCCTAGGCCCAATTTTTTCTTACAAGAATAGGGCAAGAACCTTAATTAAAAAAATTTTCCCCTTGAAGGGTGGTTAGCTAGGCATGCTGGCCCGCCTACATAGCCCCAAAAATGCTTTCCTTTTGAATTTTCGTAAAGGGCCCAGGCCCACCCAGGGTGGGTTTGGCTAGGCCTATGACCGGGCCTCGATGCGTTAGTCCCCGCTAAAACTTACTCTAGGGGCCTAGGCCAATTTTTTCTTACAAGAAAAGCCCAGTCCCCAAAAAAACCTGAGGGAAAAAACCATTTTCTCTTTTGAAACATTCCAAAGGTTCTATAATATTGCTAACATTCGTGGTGGACTTATCAAACTACTTGCAATTTGTACTTATATATAAACTATAATTATTTTAAAAATTTAGTCAAATTTTAACCAATGCAATTTTAAATTCTTCTCCTTTCTTTTTTTTTTTGTCCAACCATTATTGGATATTTAAAAAAGTTGGTTTTCCTTTAGATATTGTTCGATTTTTTTGAGGGATCCCGTTGATAAATTTTTTAATAAAGTTTGACCTGTGCGTTCGATGTGCAAACTCTGGGGGGGGAGTACCGTCGTCGAATTCGCTCGTATATGCGAGGGGGAGGTGTTGTTTGTGTTTATATCGCACGGCTATTTTTTCACGTGGGAAATTAAAATGTTGATTTCAGATTGAAGATGATTGATTTATAATTTTATTATACTAAGCATTTACTTGACTAACCACAAAAAGCACTGATTTTTTATTACGCCACCTAGCCGCGGCTCCTACGTGGGGGTTACATCGTTGACTGTTTGGCCCCGTCCGCGCACGGTGTCCTCTGTGTTTTACCCCCCGATCGAGTCCCAGGTCAGTGCCTTGACCTACTTTATTTTCAACACAATGACCAAGCACCAAGTAAAAAATTCCTTTGAATTGATAATATACAACACCAAAAAAACATTAAGTTCAATAACGGATGTGCGGTAAACACTAGGCTCACTTTTGTGCTTTAACCCCAAAGCGTCCCCGCTTGACGGGGGCCCGGGATTTGCGATTCTCGCATACTCTGAAAGGGCGGTGGGGCCGCACGTTGTGTGAGTATTGGTAGTCCCGGGGTTCCGGTTTCCCCCTACCGGGGGGCTCGTTCTCATTTCCAAAGATTTCCGTGTTGTCGGACTCGAAGAAAAACATTGGGATGGTGTCCGCCACTTTTTTACTAGACCTTTAATGCCACCATGGTTCCCGCCCCCAAAACGTCCGATGCTTTTACCTTAAAAAAATTACCAGCAATAAAAAAAGTGTAAAAAATAATAGGCCTAATTTGATAAAATTTTCGCAGCCCGATATAGTTGAAATATTTAATATTGCAAAACATTTGGGTGCGATGATAATTTTATTTCCTGGCATTTTGGGGAGTATTATTTTATGAAAACAATAGGCTAGGCCCTATTAAAATTTAAAAAATAAATTTAATTAGGTAGGCCTACTGGTATTAAAATTAAAAAAATTTTAATATAACAATGTAGGGTATAGACTCTAGTGAAATTGACAGTTAATTGAAAGGTACTCGGGGACAATTCATAAAGCATACTTACAAAGCTTTTAAAATATTTGCCGGGGGCCAAGTTTTTTTTTAAAACTGTACATTCCGTTGCGTTCGCACAGGCAAATCGCGGTAAAATCTTCCTTTGGGTTATAATTCATGAACTTTAATTTTTGAGCAAGCCATTTAATGGGTTTTTTTTTGGGGTTGCTTGCCCCGCTTGAGAGCGTTGGCCCCCATCACCCCCCGTTTTGGGAAATCGAAAATTAATTTTTTACCAGGGGTTAAATCAAAAATTAAAAGCAATGTAGCCCCCGGGGCATTTGAAAGACTAGATCAGTAGACTAAACAAAAAAACTTATTTTTATAGAGATTATTTTGAGAAGTATGGAATTTTTTAAATATTAAAAACGTGGCAATTGTGCGTAGGATTTTTTAAAAATTCGAAAAATCTGTGGAAAAAAAACGGACAATAAGAGCCAAAAAACATATTTGCCTGTAAAAGATAAAAAAAACATAAAACAGTAGGAGGGGTCGAAAAACCGAACTGACACTGTCCCAAAACCCTAGTCTTCTTAGTCCTATATTACAGAATATCGAGGAAATTGTGTGCATTTTAGGCTACCTAAAAAATTTAATTATAGGCCAAGTAAGTACATACTTTTGTTGCATTGCATGGGGGGGAAGACCTTTGGCACTTCGGTGTTTGGTCTTGGCTGTGATGCTGGGGGGAAAGGAGGAGTCGATGGGGTTTCCCTCTCGTAAGGGAATACGCGGTGCTTGTCCTTGTTTTTTATGTTTGTTAAGGATTTTTTACTTAGAAAGAAGACTTAGACTAGAAATACTGCCCTGCTGGTATCGGGTCTTTTGATCGGTATTCCGGGGGGGGGCCATTTTTGTTTTGGGTTTGGAGCCTTGTTGGGGTGGGTTTTCAAAGGGTCAAAGGTGGTTTTCGAAGTGATAGTGAAAGTAGTAGTAGATTTTGAGAAACGGTAAAAACTTTTGAGGTGAATTGGGCAATTGATGCCCTTTTGCAAGGGAAATGAAGCTTCAGGGTGTCATTTTATCCCCGTGCGACAAGACTGTGGGGGGAACTTCCCCTGGATCTGAAAGGGTCTCAATGAAGGGATGGATTTCAAAAAACTTTTAGGGAATCCAAAAAAATTAAAGTAAATAAAATTCACATTTCAATTAATTTTCTTTTTCAAAAATTTTTATTATTTTCTAAAAGAATTTTTACAAATTTTATCATTTTCTTTTCAATTTTAAAGCTGTATGTTTTTTTAAATTTTGAACTTTTTTAAATTTTTATGTACGTAATTTTTAAAATTAGGTTATAAATTTTTGTTTTTGAATGTTTTTATTGTGGGTTTTCGTGGCCTACTATTGTGTTTATTATTCGTCGATTTTTATATAGTTTTTGATTATCTATTTTTGTTTAAAATTCTACAAAAAATTTTTTTAATTTCCTACTTTAATATTTACTATAAATCAATTTTTTTACTTTTCTATTTGGGGTATCACACACAAATTTTGTGTTTTTAAAGGGGTATGCCGTTGTGAATTCCTAATGATTGTGAAAAAAATGTAATGACATTGAAAATAATAAAAAAATAATAATGCCTTTTATAGCCATTTAGATTTCTTAGGGCGGCGTTCTAGTGGGTTTATATGCCCTGGGTTTCAATTTATTTTTGGTCCCCTTGTTTGTAACCTTTGGGATTCAGGGTTTTTGGCGGACATTTTTTTCTCTACTGCAATTTTTCTTGTAAAAATCTGTTTTTTTTGTGTATGGAAATCGGAGCTTTCTTTGACAGTTTCCTTTGACTGGATCTTTTGGTTTCCCTTCGGAAGGATGCATTTCCAAACCCGTTTGCTTGGTATATTTCAAATCCCAAAGAAGTCTCGACGAGCCTGCTGTCTCAATGATGTTCTACGCCATATGGATTTTTCGAGTTCGCATTTTAAGGTTGACACGACTTGGTTTTCCCCTGATTGTTGGGAGCTTTACTGTTTTACTTGGTTGGTCTTTGGGGGGCATTCTTTTTTTTCAGGCAATTTTTATTGTAGAGATCCTTTAGAATACATTTTTTTATATATATAGATGTTTGAAAAAAAAAATTCAATGATAAGAAAAGAATTTAAAAATTTTATTTAAGTAGCAGGCCTATTTTTAGGTCCAAACAACACCATTTCCATTTTAATAATTTGGTTTTGGGAATATGTAAAAGTTGTACACAAAAAAACACAACTTTAGTGAACAACACACTATAGTTTGAATTGATTTTTCTTTCGAAAAAACTATGGTTGTGCCTTGTTTTTGTGGGGGTAAGTGCAGTAAAAATGATTTTGAAGTAGTTTGCAAAGATGTCAAAAGGAGAAGAATGTGGTAGGAGTAAAAAAAAAGTAGAATGCGAAAAAAGAGCGAACTTTTAATTTTAGAGAGTCGGGGGGGAATGGTCTGCGGGTGCGAGCCGAGTTTTTCGAGAAAGGTATTCTGAGCGGAAAAAAGAGACACCCGCATATCTGACCCTTTTATTACCATTCACAACACGATGAAGCAAAGTCGTTCCGAACTTTTACGCAAAATTTTGTATACAAAGTTTAGTGATGTCATTTTTCAGTTTTGTGGAATTGCTGAAGTTTTGGGACTTGATATTAACTATGCAAGAAAAAATTAAGATGACCCGGTTTAAACTGTTCATATTAGTTTCGGAGCCATTGACCATATTGGAGAGAATATTTAATAATTGTTAAGATTATGCTGTGTGAGTCCTTTAAAACTATAGGGTAATTTTTGCCCGTGAACATACACGATACCCACATTGACATGGCTTTGGACGAAATTTTTGTCCACTTGAAGTTTAGACAATAGCTTTGTTTCAGTTGGTTAGTAGGTGTGACCGTGTGAGGCACCAGTCAACACAATAACAATAAATCCATGGATAAGGCAATAACTGAGACACTTAAGTATCGTCACGATAAACCTCAGTACATATATATATATAAATATCACTCACAACCTATAAATAACACCTTTCAGAGTTAAGTTCATGAATGTTCATGTCAAGTGTAGTTGAGTGTAAGTTAAATTTCTGATAGATGTTGAGTTGCAGTCAGTTAAATTCTGGCTTCCGAATGTAAAGCCAATGATTTTTACAGCAGTTTATAAAGCTCCACACGTAAAGTTAGAAGAATTTTCAGATTGTTTTGATAGTTTAGTAAATAATTTTAAAAATCGGAAGCTAATGAATTGTTTTTTTCTAGTGATTTCACATTGATTTGAGTAAGAAGACATTACCAGTAAATAATTTCAAAATTCTTACTAGATCACATGGTTTGGGTTTACAATTGATAAAGTCTGTTACTAGGGTTAATAATAGGTCAGCTTCTTTAATTGATCATGTTTATGCAAATCACAATGAAAAATATTATTCAGTCAGGTCTTATAAAGTGTAGGATTAAGTGATCATGAACTAATTTATTGTGTTCGTAAGATTAATAAGCAAAAATTTCTTCCAAAATTTGTAAATACTAGAAAGTATGAGAATGTTGATTGGAAGCAAGTAGATGAAGATATCTTAAGTGGTCCCATTGAACAAATTGGTGGCAGTAAGTGCAGATGATAAATTAGAAATGTTTGTTAAAGTAGTCGTAGAACCTCTAAATGAACATGCACACCCCTTGAAATTAAGAATTAAAGGTAAGCCAGCCCCATGGTTAACAGCAGAGATTAGGAAATCCATGCATAGGAGAGACCACTTGCGCAAAGAATTTAGAATTTTTAGAAGGCAGTCAACGTGGGAGGAATACAAGAAAGTTAGAAATAAGGTAAATAATCAGATTCGTTTTTCTAAGCGTGAGCATTTTAAGTCTTCTTTTGATAATGATATTTCTTCAAAATCTTTATGGTCAGTTTATAATAAGTTGACAGGTAACAAAGTGAAAAAAGAGTGTAGCATAGCCTCTTTGGGACAGAGAATGGGGTATCCTACACGTCTAATCCTGACATTTGCTGTTTGTTACAGAAAAGTTTTGTTGTGAACGATGTAGATTTTTCCAGTGAAATTGGTAAGTTTAAAGATTTAAATAGAAAAGAAGCAGATGATCTCCCGCATGTAAAGGTAACTAATGAAGAAGTCATTTCAGCAATTAAACGCCTTAAAATTAAAAGCTCGACAACACTTCAAGAGATTCCATGCATAGTATTCAAGAAATGCGCATCAATAGTCGGATTATTGGCGTATCTAATTTCCCATTTCTTTCTTGTAGGTGATTTCCCAACACAGCTGAAATTGGCAAGGGTAACACCTATTTATAAGGGTAAAGGTAAAAAGAGTGATAGGAATTCTTATCGACCTATATCAACTCTTCCAATTGTAGGGAAAATTATTGAAAATTTTTTGCACATGAGGTTATTACTGAAGTGGATGCATCTGAAGGTTTAAGTGAAAACCAACATGGTTTTGGGAAAAGGTAGATCAACGCAAAGTGCCCTTCTAGCATTTACAAAATTTTATCTATAAAGGGATTGACAAGCGGAATGGGTAAGGTTGGAGCTGTTTTTGTTGATCTTAGGAAAGCATTTGATTCAGTACCTTTTTTACCTCTTTTAATAAAATTAAAACCAGGTTTAACGTAAGTCCTTATTTGTTATCAATTTTGGGGGATTATTTTTAAATAGAAAAATGTTTATAAATCTTGCAAAATATAGTTCAAAAGTATTCAATATATTTTGTGGAGTACCCAAGGATCAATATTAGGACCCCTGTTATTTATTCTTTATATAGATGATATATCTACTATAATGGGAGGCATCAATTATATCTTATATGCTGATGACTTGGTCTTTTATTTAGAAGGTGTGGATGTCGAAGAGATCGTAAGACGTCTTCAAGAAGTTCTAAAGAGGATGGATGATTGGTTTAAAACTCAGGAACTTGATATTAATTATAGCAAAACAAATTTACTACTAATGATAGAAGCATGAATGATATTCATTTGACGTTAAATTGTAATGGTAAGTTAATTTCTAGAGTGTATGAATTTAAATATCTTGGAGTTTTCTTAGATTGTAATTTAAATTTTAAGAAACATTATGAATATGTGTGTGTAATAAAGATCATCAGCAATTGGAATTATAAGTAGAATGAAGAGGTTTGTAACCGAGAGAATGTTGAGGTTACTTGTAGATTCTTATATTCACTCTGTTATTGATTATTGCTTAGTGGTTTGGGCAGTAAGACCTTCTACTGAGTATGTTGTACTCCAGAAGAGAATTGACCATCTGTTTGATTCATTTCCCTTGAACCCAAAATTTGCAGTCTGATTGTTTCACGATTTAGGAGAGGATGAAGTATAGCGTGCTGGTAAATACATACAAAGTATTGAAAGGTATGTTTTTAGGTATTCTACCCAATATTTTTAAAATTGTTGATCGTGATAGAAATTCTACTTTAATAAACTCATTGGAAGTTCCTAGATTAAATTCTGAAGCATTTAGAAAGTCATTTATGTACAGAGGCGTATCCTATTGGAATTCAATTTCTTATGATATTAGAAGCCAGTTTACTGATCTAGGAAATTTTACAATTTAAAAGTAAAATTGAAGCAATGATAATGAATCAAAGAGCAAAAATTGATTTTTACTATTTATTTGTAAGTTATTGTCTGTGTGTTTGTGTAATGTTAATTTACCTTCATAAGCTCTTATAATTGATTTTGCTTTTCTCTTTGTTTGTTCATTATTGCTTTGATTATGATATAAACAATGTATTTTCAACTATATTTTTCTGCCTAGATTTTCTGGTTGCCGCCCACTTGATGGAGCTTGCAACTTGATTTAGGTGTCCTGTATCATTGCTGTGATCAGTTTGACATGAATTTTTTTAAATAATTATATATCTGATATAATTATATATATGAGTCAAGATTTGAACACAAAAATGAAGATTGAACCCAAGAATAAAGATTTCGCGTTCGGTGGTTTCTTCCGCGAAAGTTTGATTATACTCCCTGATTTGCTGTTCCTGATTTTGGCAAACCTCATATTCGTTTGAGTGGGATCGTCTAATAAAATCAGTTTTTTTTTTTTCGTTTTTCTTTTTTAATGTTTTTTTTTCTTCTTTCTTTTTTCCTTTTTTTTCTTTCTTTTCTTTTCTTTTCTTTTCATTCTCCACCCTTTTTTTTATTTGATTCATTCATTAAATGCATATTATAATATCATTCAATTTTTTACCAAGATTCTTGTGTTAAATGCATTGTTGTTGTAATGCTACTATTCAAATATTTACAAAAATGTAATTTATTGTTGTTTCTGCATCTATGTAATTAGATTTATTAGTTGTCCTCCTTTGTAAATCAGTTTTATAACTGAATAGGATAGACGTTAAATAAATAAATAAATAAAATAAAATAAAGGTGCTATCGTCATCAACACGGTTTTGAAAAATTTCAATGCACTTACGCACAGCATCGATATGACCTCGCCGCCCCGCACCTTTTGACTACCACCTTCACTCGCACAACGTCCACGGAGCCTCCCCTCGCAGTCGCAGTCGTTCTTGTTGCAGGCGGACGTGTTTTGTCTCCGCTCGTCAGTCTGTTCGTGTCGAGCCTCCACAGTACACGGAGTTACCTTCTGTCTCTGCTGAATGTGTTGTTTGACCTTGTCATGGCTGTTATGTTCTCGCATCGTTCTCTCAATATCTGTTAACTCTAGGAGATTGTCTGTTTTGTCCAGACTAAGGGTTATGTTAGCTCTTTATTCTGTCCTGCTTGTCATGGAAGCGTTCGAGAATGCAACTATAAGAAAGCTGTACAGGCTTTTTCCTTTTCTTTGCCGTTTGTTGTTGGGCTTCAATAATGAAAGGAGGATCCCGGATAGGACGCCCCTTTTCACGCCGAGGGTCAACAATTTCAGGCAGTAAACATTTTCAAGTGAAATTTCTTCAATTTGTCCACCATTCTGTTCGACCAGAAATCGTTATCTCGTTCGATCTCTTGGACAAACTTCCTTTTTGTAGTCCAGACAATAAAATAACTCCAACATTGTGTTGACTTCAGTAGAGAAATAGCCATTCCCTAAGAAATAAAAATATATTTTAATATAGTGGGTTTAACATGTAGGCCTAAGGGAAGAAGATAGTATTTCTTTAACACTTGAATTTAATGAGTACAACCAACATACATACCCAAAATTGTGAACTTTGAACACAGATTGTCTACTTTGCTGTGTACAAGATGCCCAGTCGGATAGTGTGTCTCTTCTAAGAATGTGATTAATTCCACCAAGGTTTTACAGGCTGATGTAACATGGTGTGCCTGGATCTCTATCACTTGTACCTCCCTTGCTGTCAACGCTTTAAAATACTTGATCCCAGCCTTTCCGTCTGAACCATTTAGTTCTGCCTTTTTGTAAAAATTCAGAATGTCGTCCAAAAACTCGTTAACATATTGGACACGCAACCACCCCGATTCTGTTATGGTTACAAACGCATCTTTTGGAAATTGCTTTTATCATTCTATCGGGCAAATTTTTTTTGTATGCAAACACTACTAGGGGTGGCACAGTTTGTCCTGCCGCAGAAAAGTTCCCTAAGACAGTAACGCCTTCTTTCTCGGGTGCCGTTGCTATATTACTTAACGGTTCACCACAACAACCAAGGTAGGTGCCATAATTCTTGTGAAACAGAAACCCACTCTCGTCAGCATTGAATATGTGAGAGGGATTCTCCAACACATCCCCCACGCCCTGGTCTTCTAAAAATTGTTTTAGGCCTGTGAACCAGCGTTTGATGCTGGCCTCGCTGACTGCTGCTCAGGCACGGCTGATCGTTTCTGCCTTCTTTGTCGATACTTTTGGATGCCGCTGCATGAATGCCGCGTACCAAGTCTTCCCCGGACGTCCGTCAACAAACGGCGTCTCTCGCCCGATTCTACTATTATTTTTTGGACAACGTCCAATAAATTGTCCTTTTTGAGCGGAAATCCGTAACGTGACATTTCTAGCACCCAGTCTTCGACCAGTTGTTCTTCAGCTGAGGACAAGAAAGGGGTTGGTCCTTTTCTTGCCCCAACTTCACAGTAGCCTTTAAGCTTCTCATGGAGAGTTGTTATAAAGGGATGCTGTACGCCTTCGACGCACCGCGTAGTGACAGGGAACTGTTCTTCACTTTTTCAATAGCCTCATGTAGCTGTTCAGTAGTGTATGTTCGGGGTTTTATGCTTCCACGTGCCATGATGTGCTAAGGAAAAATAAAACAATGATTTTAAGCCTAGGCTACTAAATGAAGAATCAAGTCCTTAATTTATTTAAAATTTCATAAGGCCTAATTTGTGTTACAGGTATTTAAAAAATTAATAAATTATGTTTTATTTCATAATGTGTACTCTGACTTGTCATGTTCGCCTTCTAGATGTAAACAAAATAGCATGGGTCTAGAAAGCGAACACCCCGTTCGTCTACTAGACCAGACACCTGATAGACGTACACTATTTTATTACCTTTATTATTAATAAAGTTGTGCATTTACATTAACATCTTCACTTGTAGTGCTTTATTGAACATTAAATAAGTGTTTTAACACAGTTTGTTTACTTACCAACAACAGATTATCTTCGTAAAAAGAACTTCTTGGATTCACAAATCACTTTCCACGAGTACTTAAAATCGCAATTGAGCACCCACAGAATTTTCATTCTCGTGCTTTTCAGCTTGGGAATGTTTCTAAAGCTACTTGAAACGCTCGGGATCGGAAAGGAGAGTTTATGGATCATGATAGGAAAAGAGCCTAGCCGAACGACAGCAAATTCTGTTTTTTATTGAAGGTTAACTGTCAAAGTAAACCGGGGACTGTTCGCCTACTAGTACCATTACCCTAATAATGGAGGAATTTGACACTACTTACCTCCTACTGCGAGAACTACTGCCGGAATATTCTTCCAGTTGGTAGTTGCTTGAATCTTTTTAGTGTCTATGCCGGACAAAGCATTATTATCGTTGTCGTAGGGCCACGTTATTTTAAACATTTTTTTTCCGTTATGGCATTTTCAGTTATTTCCCCTACAACCCATTCTGAAAATCCTATCTCCACTGAATGATTCTCCTCTGGAAATTGCAGAAGAGCGTACTTTTTTACATCCAATTCTTTCTGAGCCATTATTTAATTATTTATTAAAAACACTCGAGAAAAAACGTAAACGACAAACTGAAACAACGTGGTCTTTGTCAGTAGAACAGGGAATAGTCACCGACATACAGGAAGGAGCGCTAGTCACGAAAACAATATGGCGGTAATGGCGGACCTGTAGTAGGGATAAAGAAAACGGACTTGCAACAAATCCTTCTCAATATTAATAGCCATTTGATACTTAAAAAAATAATCATTTAATTTAGAACATCCGCCTGGGGAACCGGACGGTAAGGGCTGTGACCAGCGCGTCGATCTCCAGCCAATTCCCCAAGCCGACAAATCTTTGCCCCATGTAATCTTCCATCACTCTGCGCAGTGACGTTGGATACAAGAGCGCCTGGTTGAGGCACCCTAGCACCATCGCGTTGCCATCCAGAGCCTGTATCGGATTAGGAGCCATCAAGAATCGAGCGCCTGTGTGGACCTGTATGTGCTGGCCTCCCACCATGACATTCTGGTCGCGATCCTCCATCGTCACGAAGATTATTTTCTTTATCCTTTTAGGGATGCTGACCAGTGTGCTGTTCTTTATAAAATGGTATGGGATCTTTTGTTCTGTGCCGAGCTCTATCACATTCATGGTCTCCACGACATGTGCCAAGGGGTACCTGAGGTGTGCGAGGAGCCACACCGACCAGCAGATATCCTGGGGTCGCCCGCCTGGTCCAGGGCCACCACCGCTACGTCGTCAGATGCCAGGTGCCACTCCTCTACGGCCCCGACCTCCCCGTTCGCTGCCGGACCCCCTCCTGGGAGTATCGCCTGTATATAGCCCGGTTGTTACGGAAGGAAGACTCCAGGAACCTCTGGCTGACAGCCACCACCTGGAAAGTCCAGGGGTGGAACATATCCGTCGTTATGATCTCCCTGGTCCACGGACCCCTTTCGGCTATGGCCCAGTCGACGCCGGTGGGTTGCGTGAGTGTCAATTCCCGCGCGGCGTCGTACAAACCAATGCGAAGCCCCAGCGCGCGCCAATCCGTCTTCATTTGTATGTATGCGCCGTTAACCACGTCTACTAAGCCCGGGGGCCCCACATACATAGTACCAAATGTTGTGGCAGCGTTGGTTATTTAGTAGTGCCGCACTACGCGATGGGTCTTGGATCTCCTCGCCACTCTCTTACCTGTCTCGGTGAGGAACAGAAAGCCGTGCTCCCTGGTGGGGGCTCTGCCTACGGCTATCCACTTCATCGACAGAACCGCCCTCGTGCCTCCTGGTTCACGCCCATCCCGTAGGCGGCTCTGACTATCTCCACGTTCTGAAGCCAGAGCGAGGCAGATTCCTCCCGGACGATGACGTCCCCCGCAGCACCCCCTCCTCCTGCTTCATCGTGATCCGGAAGTCCAAAGGTCTTCCGCAGGGCCCTGAGTGATAGCGCCCTTATCCTTTACTGTTGCGACCGCGGGCTTGGAGCCCTGTTCGCGT
>JAMZAV010011126.1:0-21271 GCA_024449915.1 Sweltsa coloradensis | reverse complement strand
CAACGATTCTAATTATCGTGGATAGTGGATAATATCTTATCTTTGTTTACGACCCTGAAATAGCACTCAAGATGCACCACGCAATCTAATCACTGCAATATTTTGGTAAAGTCAGCTCACACGATGTGACAGATCGGCCGTCGGCGATCGCTCGCATCCTTCGGACGACGCCGAGAGAGAGAGAGAGAGAGAGCGAGACAGAGACTCACTGGAGAGGCGAGGGGGATGGTGTGGAAGTGAGACGAGATTACGGGCCGGTCTACACAGCGGGCACATGACGTGGCGCGGCGGGCGTTACAAGTTAGTTTGCAGTGCCGACTTTTGACTTTGCTTTGCTTTGCTGGGACTGCTGGCCCCGGACTTAAAAAGTAGCGCAAATATCACGCTAACGCTACAAAAATTGTAGCATGCTACGCTACAATATGCCCCCTTAATAAGTAGCGCGCTATGGCTCCGCTACACGTAAAAGTAGCATGCTACATGTAGCGCGCTACTTGTTAGCGCGCTTCTCCCCAAGACTGCATATCCCCCCCTCGCCAAGCATCTTTAAATGTCCCAATACGATAACTCAGTTCGCCGCGACACCCGGCTACTCGACTCCCAAGCCAAGGCCGTGTCGTGCGTTGTTGCCAGTACAGCGAAGTGGCAAAAAACGTAGTCAATTTCATTACATATTTAACAATTAATATATGGTGATTATGATTATTTTCGAGAAAGAATTTGTTGTAAATGTAGTCTACTTAGGTAAATAGATGTCTGGGTACACCTTTACATAAGAGTTGAACGATCCCTTTAAGGCCCTATTTTTTGTATGTGGAAGTAAAGCTTCTGGCACTCTTCGGTTGGGAACGGGACAATTTTAAAACACTATGATATTCCACGAAAAGCTTAGGTTACGGGGGTGGGGTGCGAAGCGCGTATGTATAGAGCTATGAAAAAATAGCATTTATATTCTGAATATTTAGCATTAATTTTTCCAAATTTAGCATTTTGTAGCATAATTTTCTTCTTTCCACCAAAACCCCAAATGTGGGGAGTTTCTTGTATTTTTAAGGGGAATGAATTCAAATTATGCTTTATAGGAACATTTCAATTTGATGTAGTCACTTTAAACGTTAGAATACAATGCTAAAACAATTTTCAATTGGTGTCAGTGTAAACCTTATTTTCAGTAAATTTAGCATTTTGTAGTGTTTTTAAGAATTTATACTTACTGATTTAGCATCATTAACCTAAAACGCTAAATTTTCATGCCTCTACGTATGTATAATAACAACAAAATAATAATAATAATAATAATAATAATAATAATAATAATAATAATAATAATAATAATAATAATAATAATACCAAATGATGTCGCTAATAATTAACCAGGGGAATAAAATGATATAAGTAGTTGAAACACTATTTATTAAACACTTAAAGCAACGTAAAGCAAGATGATCTTTTACACCCATCAAACCAATCACCACAACAACATTCTTTTGTTTTCTAATCCCTAGCAACCACTCCGGCAGCTGACGCCCTCTCTAGGCAGCCTGAACACTATAATAAAAACTAGGTACCATAAGAAAATACCAGCAGATGGCTACATGGCCGAATGTCAGTCGGTTGGTCACTTTAAAATATGTAATAGAGTCCCAACATTCCCCCCCACCTTGAAACATAGATTTCAATAAGAAACAAAACCCACAATGAGCTGAAGGCAGACTCCCCCAAAAAACTTAAGAATACACATGAAAGTTAATTTCCATCAAAAGGTAAGCAGGATAGTTTCACAATAGGTCTATGCACAATCACTTGATGTTTTTACTGTTGCCGACCTCACCAGACTGTCAGAACCAGGATGGGTACTCAAGACTCTGCCAAGTTTCCACTGAAGCGGAGGAAGCCTTTCGTCTTTGAGGAAGCACCATGGCGCCAGGCTGGATGTTGGCTTGCGTGGCCCACCACTTGGGTCGTTGTTGGAGCGAGATAGGTACTCCGAGGACCAACGACGCCAGAAGTGTGAGTCGTCTGTTGGAGCAGTTGCCATCTTGAAAGCCGGTTAACCTTGAGTGATGTCAAGTCAGGTTCGGGAACGGCTAGTAGGAATCTCAGTAGGAAGTGGCGGGTGTTAAGACAGAGAGATCATTGGGACTTTTGGGAAATGGCAGTAAAGGGACGGGAATTGAGGCAGGCTTCAATTTGTGTCAGGTATGGTTGACATCTCTTCGAAGGCAGATTTGTGCTGCCAACAATTCTCCGGAGATGGTATTTCATCGACTTTACACCCGTTTCCCAAACCCCTCCTTGGTGAGGGGCAGCAGGGGGATTAAAATGCCACGTGGTACCTTGTCAGCTAGTTGTCGTTTCACTGCATCTTGATGGTCCGAAGTTCTGATGAGTTTGAAGAACTCTCAAAGTTCTCGAGAAACTCCCACGAAGTTTTTTACCACAATCACTGTAGATGTCATGTGGCCCCCCACGACGAGACACGAAGCGCCTTAAAGCTGCAATGAAGGCTGATGTGGGACAAGTCGCTCACTAACTCCAGATGGATAGCCTTTGTAGCAAAGCATAGAATAGGGCGACATATCCCTGGTAGGTTACTCGACTTTTCCCCTTTCATTTTCCCGGGCAGAAGGAACGGGCCGCATAGTCCACACCACAATGTAAGAAAGGGACGAGCAGGACGTACTCGTGCTGCTGGGAGTTGACCCATCAGTTGGTTGGAAGTTGTATTTCGCTGTCGAGGGACTTTCTGATGCTTTTCCCTGATGTGACGTCGAATTAGATCTCTCCCCACGCATGACCCAAAAGCGTTGCTGCAAAATTGTTTGCACCAACTGGGGGAACCGAAATGGAGGTGCTTTACATGCTCAGTATCACAATCAACTCTGTCAGTCTATTATGATGCGGAAGTAGTGCAGGATGCTTCTGTTTTTCACTCGCTGAGCATTTTGAAGGCGGCCGCCCCCACCCTAAGTACACTGTTTTCGTCGATGAAGGGTTCAGAGGTAACAGTCGACTCTTCGGTGGTAGCGATTTTCCTTTCTTTAGGCATAGAATTTCTGTGCTAAATGCTTCCATCTGGACGATGGTCACCCAACAAAAACAATGCATTGTTAAGTTCAACTGCTGTCAACGAGGATTGCAGTAAACCCCTGTCACTAGCAAGTCTGCAATTTGAAATGAAGCGCATGCACCACGCTGTCACACGTTGAAGTTTTGAAAGAGAGACCACTTGTCTAGCCGTGAGCATCGAGCCTTGTTGTGTGTACTCGTCACAACTGTCTTCTCTTCGCTTGCATTGTCTGCTGGTCTGGAGGTTCTCCACTGGAGTGTGGTAACACTGTTTCTCGAACCCAGGCAGGGCCTATCACCAAAAATGACTGATTAGGCAGGCAGCGGGGGGTCAAACCACGCGAAGCACAATCTGCAGGGTTGTCACTGCTTATCACATGACCCATTGGCTAGGGGGAACGAGTTCTTGTATCACCGCCACCGGTTAGCGACAAACGTGTGCCAGCGTTTAGGCTGTGCTGCTAGCCGGGCAAGCACGATTGTGGAGTCTGTCCACAAGAAAAACGTTCTCCGGTTTTACACAAAGAGCATTTTGTACAAGTACACACAATTTTGCTGCAAAACAGCTCCAAACACAATTCCAAACGAGGAATGGTTGCCCTGACGTAGCGGGAGCAACCTGGTTTTTTCCCGGGCCACAAGGGTTTAACGAACACAGAGCCGTCAGAATACAGAGTGCGTAGATACACTACGGCCCCATAAGCTACTTCAGATGCGTCACAGAAACACTAGTTGAAGCGTTGTTGGTTGATGTGCAAGAATGAAATCTGTCGATTCTAATTTCTTCTATACACGGCAGCTCTTGACAATACTCCTCAGTCGTTGCAGATGACATCTGGAAGGGCATCATCCCATCCTAAGTTAAGTCGCCACAATGATTGGAGGAGAAGTTTGGCTGGATTATGACTGGCGATAGCCACCCTAGGGGGTCGAACACCTTGGCAAGTTCAGGGGAGCAACGTGCGCTTTGTTTGATGACTTTCTGCCTCGGAGGTTGTTTCAAAACAAAAACGAAAACTGGTCAGTTGCTGGGTTTCTTTGAAGACCCAGCGTTTCACGGGACTTGTCCTCATCTATGCTCAGGGGCACGTTAAGCTCTCGCATTGGTTCTGGTACTGCTTCAGTACCGCAGGTGCACTTGACAACCATTTACGGAGTTCAAAGCCACCCTTCTTCCGTTAACTGGATTAGTTGACCTTGCAATTCAATTGCCTCGGCAATGCTGTCAGCTCCTGACATCAGGTCATCGACATAAAAGTCCTTTAGCACAAAAGAAGCCGCCTTAGGAAAGGACTGTTCTTCATCCAGGGCTAATTGTTTTAAGGCACCTTATGGCAAGAAAGGGTGCACAGCTCTCACCGTAAGTGACTGTCAACAGTCTGAACTCTTGAATTGGATCAACTGGCTTTGTCCTCCACACGATCCCTTTTATAGTCGGTCTCTGATTTATCAATCTGAATTGGCGGTACATTTTGGGAATGTCAGCAACAAGAGGAATGATGTGTTTTCGGGAAACGAATCAGTATAGGCACGATGTCGTCTTGAAGCTTGGGTCCCGGGCCATGAGTTTGTCATTTTTAAAGATGTCCTGAAGAAGTCTTTGCCGAAGCATCAATACCACCCTCAATTTTGTGGTGGTACTGCTCTCCTTCATGATTGGATGATGAGGTATATAATACACCTCAGTCGCGGGCTTGGTTTGTTGATCTGTAGGAACAGGCTCCATGGACCCAGTGACAAGTATTTGCCATAAACTCGTCATATTGTCGTCTCTTATCAGGTTGGTGTTTCAAACGCGCTCAAGAGATGTGAGTCGATGAATTGCTTCATTACGAGATAGCCCCAGTTTTGGACTGTTCTCCCGAAATGGAAGCTTAACTACAAATCTTCCTGACTCATCTCTCGAGAAGACTTTCGAAGTGAAGCTCACAAACTTTTTTTTCTGGAGTAAGTAAATTTGCTGTCGGTAATTCCTCTAATTCCCAGAACCTTTTTCAGTGTATTGTCCCCGTCTGCATATTGAACCTGCAGTGTTGTTTACTAGTGACCTCGGGGCCAAATGCATTGATTGGCCCGGGCAGTACCCATCCGAGAGTGTTTCCAGACGATAGGCCGAGCCACTGTTTCCGGAGCAACGGCCCGAGCGCAGGAGCCTTGGATACACGTCAGCTCTAAGAGAACATCTACACATCCGGGCACATTGTATGTTGGGGGCTGCCAGAATTAAACCATTGAGATGTGACCCCTTACTTTCCTTCTTGACCTGACTTCTCGGTAAAGTACCTGTCACTTTGGGTAGAATCAAGGCCTTCACACCAAAGGTCTCCCCCTTGGTTAAGTGCTGAAGTGAAGTTCAGTTCCACCATGCCTCGACACTTGCCAACACTGCTGGAAGCCAGCCCTGAACACACGTACCTGGGTCGACTGTACTCGTTTGGCCGAGTTTTTTGTACACAGTTTCTGTGACAAAGGTAGCTTCAGACGCAGAATCCAACAATGCTCGTAATGGCCTAACGATACCTTTTTTATCTCGCACATTGTGATAGCAGTTGATAATAGCACCCTTGAGGAAAAGGATTCCGATGAATAATGAGATGAAACAATATGCTCAGTAGAGGCAACCACATCCCGTTTGGGCTACTTGGAGGACTCGGATCAATGAAATGTAGTAATGTATGATGACGTTTGTGACAAACGTGACATTTTGCTGAATTACAGTCTCTCGACGAAGACCCGATCGCATGCAATTAAAGCATAAAGAATTGCCTTTCACAAACGAATGCCGGTCGGATACAGTTGCATTTATGAAGTCAGAACATTTTTGCAGCAAATGGTTACCTTCCACTTTATGCATGGCTGAACTTGCTGGGACATACTGTGGGGTGAGGAAGTCTGTCTCTGTCCACTAATTTCGTGCTGCTTGTTGTAGAACCCTTGATCTTAGGGGTATACCAGCAGCAGCGAGAGCTCGAGCACGATGTTCTAAGAAACCTTTCCAATTGCTGAAACTTTGGTGGCTCCTTGGTGGTCGCGACAACTCCCATTGGGGCCTGGGCTCGCCGTCCAACTTCTCAGTAGTGTGGAACACCAAGACTGAACCCCATTGATCAACAGGTTCATCCAGCACCTTCAAGGACCGCGTGCACTCCAATGTGGTATCTAGAAGCTTGCGCAGCTCGCTTGCAGACTCATGCTGAATACTAGGCTGAGAAAACATGCGTTTTTAAATGGAATTTATAAAATTTTCCCCCTTTTTTTGATAGCGTGAAATTAGCAATTCCCATGCTTCAATGTAATTCGCATTGGTCACAGGGATTGACCGGAGTGAGATGCGGCCTCACCATGAAGTGACCCCCTTTAGGTATTGTAGTTTCTCAGCTCCGGAAAGATGGGCAATTTTTGTGTATGCAGCCTCAAAATAGATCCTTAAATGACGACCATGCTTGCAGGTTGCCATCAAACGTCGGCATCTGTAGCTTAGGCAACCTTACATCACTGGATCTAGGTCTACCATCGGTGGACGTGGTCGAAAGTAGCGCCTCCGTCATCGGTTCCTAGGTCCAATAATCTAGTCCTTATTGTCACCAACCTGTGAAACACGTCGCTAATCTCAGTCTCATACTGCCGAATACTGCATCATCTTCCGACGCAGCACTGACGGCGTGAAGTAGGCTGTCACTTTCCGTTGAAAGTTGATGCACTCGTTCTTTATGAATGGTGATACAGAAACTCATAGTCTGCACGTTGTTTGGGGGCATTTTTAAGTCGCGTACATTTTCATTTAAAAAAACGTTTCCTTGCTAGGGGTTTTTTCCATTGCAGCAGAGGATAACGAGGAGTAGGGTAAATAGCTCACAACACACAAATTCCGCAAGGGAGGTAGAAGCAACTCAACACAAAAATACCGGATATTAGCGACTAGTTGGGAATCGTTGAGCTTAGGAGAGATATCGGTCGACGGGGGAACAAACCGAAGGGGTTTAATCGATCTAAAAATGTGAAAAGATACTGCCAAAAATATTTTGAAAGATTCAAGGTTCACGCAAAGCATGAAACACTTAACGAATTCATTCACGAATATTTGGATACACTTAAAAAAAAAAGTAAGTGTTTAGCTAAGAGATTAAAAAAGATATAAAAAATGTAGTTTTAAGAAAAAAAACAAAACCGAATGTTTAAAGAAAAGGAAAAACAGTTTTACCAACAACTATCTAGTCCCGGGAAGAAAATAATGGGGGAAATGGAACACCAACTAAGACAGAGATAGAAGAGTTTTGGACAGGAATATGGGGTAACCCGGTAGACACAACCAGGATGCACAATGGATTCAAGATGAAATAGCTAGGATGAGCGATTTTTAATGAGATGAGATTCGAAGGTATAACTATTGGATGAATTAAAGTCGACAATCAGTGCTACACATAGCGGGGAAAGCACCAGGTAATGATAATATTCAAAATTTTTGGTATAAGAAATTCAATACTACTCACAATCAAATTAGAAAATGTCTCAACGGGGTTTATAAATGGAGTTAAAGAAATACCGGCATTCTTTACTGAAGGAGTAACCTTTCCAAACCAAAGGACAATGACACGAAGAACCCAAGTAAATATCGGCCAATTACATGTCTACCAACTATATTAAAATATTGACTTCATGCATAACAAATAAAGTATATAATCATTGCGAAGAAACACAATATCATGGCCCGAGGAACAAAAAGGATGCTGTAAAACCAAGGGATGTAAAGAACAACTTATTATTGACTCTACTGTAATGAATCAGGCACACAATAAGAAAAGGAATATTCACGTAACTACATTGACTACAAGAAAGCCTTTGACTCAACACCACACACATGGCTTATTCAGATTTTACAAATATATAAAATCAACCAATAATTGTAAACTTTTTGAAGACAGTAATGGAGACATGGAGAACAACACTAAAACAAAATATGAAAAAAACCAGCAGATAACTACAGACCCCAATACAAATTAAACGTGGCATTTTCCAAGGTGACTCATTAAGTGCATTAGGGTTTTGTCTGTCATTAAACCCACTGTCACATATGCTTAACGAATCGACATACGGATTTAAAATTAAGGACAATAATGTGGTATGTCACACAATTTCCCACCTATTCTACATGGATGACCTAAAGTTGTAGCATCAAATTTTGCTCAACTAAACAGTCTAGTCAATACAACATTAGAATTTAGTCAAGATATCTGCATGGAGTTTGGAGTAGACAAATGTAAGACGCTACATATTGAAAAGGGTAAGGTTAAAACAAGCAGAAAGAGTTCCAGCTAGATGATGGAAATAGGATTGGAATAATGGACGATAATGATGTATACAAATATTTAGGATTCGCACAAGCTGCCAGAATTGAAACATAAAGTTATGAAAGCAAAATTGATAGATACATACAAGAAACGACTAAAGTCTATCCTCAAGACGCAACTAAACGGTAAAAACAAGATCCCCAGCAATAAATACATATGCTGTACCAGTACTGACTTTATTCATTGGGAATCATTAAATGGACGCAGACAGACTTTCCACGCGTTGGAAATATTAACTCGTACTACACTTACCAAACACAGAATACATCATCCTAAATCAGCAATAGAGAGATTGACACTTCCAAGAGAAAAAGGAGGACGGGGCCTAATTGATCTGAACAACTTATATTATAAAAAATAGACATTTAAGAAAATACTTTTTTACAAAGAGCAACCCAATCCACATTTATAGGGCGTAGTGCTAGCTGACAAATCATTAACTCCACTCAATCTAGCAAACAAAAATGTCAATCTACAAGGGAAACTCATAACTGACGCTTGAAAAGGGGTTACGTCTCTCAGAAAAGACCCTACACAAGAGACATTATGATGAACTACAAAAAAGGTCCCCGTAGATATTAAAGCATCAAATAGGTGGTTTAAACAACGGGGAACTATTTGGAGAAACAGAAGGTTTTATGATGGCTATTCAAGACAGATGATTGCGACGAACAATTATAAAAAAACATAATACAAGATGCGACAGTAAAAAGATTCCCAAAGTCGAAAATGTAGTGCAAGGGGTGAAAAAAATCGAACACATCATATCCGGGTGCAAGTCACTATGTCAAACGGATTACCTCTACAGACATAACCAAGTAAACTAACATTTTTTCATCAAAAACTAGCAATCAAGTACAACCTCATTGACACACACACCCCCTTACACAAATACAACCAGAGAAAGTACTAGTAGTAAAGATTACAATTTTATTACGACCCCCACAGTTATAACAGACCAAACGATACATCACAACAGAACGGATTTAATAATAATTGACAAGAAGAAACAAAAAAACTACCCTTATCGACGTTGCTATCCCAATGTGCCATAACGTCGAGACCACGTGGAAGAAAAAAATTGACAAGTATAGTGAACTTGCAATTGAGATCAAGAAGATGTGGAAACAGAAAAAGGTAAATACAATCCCATTATTTTATCAGCCAACGGCATCATACCCCAGAAGCTACATGAAAGCATTAAACAACTAGATCTTCAACCCAATGTATACATCGAGACTCAAAAGGCAGTAATACTCAACACGTGTAGAATAGTTCGTAAATTTCTAAACTAAGAATGATACTTCGAGATTTCGAGACAGCTTCCATCCTGACATGGTTTTCGTGGTTTCCCATAGTCCGAAGAGCAAATGCTAGGATGGCGACGAGAAATCGGCCACGACCGTACACAGCAGAAAGAAAACATCATCTACAAACAATATTAGAATTTATAAATGACTTATTTTAGTTAGAGTTAAAACAAAAGTAATAATGTATGTAATAGGTACACATGGAAGTACTTGACGTAAGTCCGTACAACCATGTTAGCTCCGGTTTTAACCGAGTTTGTATGAAATACATCCAATAAAATAATAATAATAAAAACAATGCAAGACTTATGCGCTTTCGCCCCTCCCCCTCCCCATCACCTTTCCTACTTTTTCCCAAACCCAAGAAGTCCCCCCCCCAACTTTTAGGCAAAATTAGTGGTTTCCATGGTGATTTTTGGGTACTTCTTTGGTTGGGGCGGTCCCAAATTTCTTTAGGCCGCGCCACTCCTGTTTCTTAATACTCTTTCCATGGTACAAGGATATCTCTGTGTGGCTAGGTATGACACTGCGCATCTCCGCCGCGAGCGTGACGTCAGCCCGATCTCGTTCATGTGAAAACAGATAGCGCCCGGCCGTATAACGCCACAAAGTGTTCATTGCTCCACTCTGTATTTCTCAAGTTATTTTATGGGTCGCGACTGGGTTTTCAGTATACGAACATTATTGGTCATTGATACTGTGCTAGTACTGGCGAGTAGTGACAGCTTACGACATTTTCCATTTGCAATTTAAATGGAAAAGGTTTTCATTAGAGCGATATCTCAACTTGCATATACATTCAACTTCCAAATCATAACAGATTCAAGTGCCCGTCTCATCAAGATATCTCGGAGCAGTGTGTAATCAGTCGTCTTGGTGGAACAGTGCCGTGACCCTGGTCCAGATATATCTTGCTCGTGAAAGTTCGCTCAATTTTGTGTCAAACATATATTTGCGTGAATGAAATTCTTTTCATGTCGCATTTTTAATAGCATTTTAGAAATTATTGTTAGTGGGTTTAGTACGGACGTAGGGGATTTTTAAGGGAGTAAAATGCCAGTCAGTGTATTGATATTAGGCCTACTTTTTTGTTTTGCGTGTCGCAAATGATAATTTTATTGTGTATAAGTTATAGCCCCTCGACGATACATTTGGACCTGTTCCCACTAATTAGTTTTCTTATAAGGGGATAGGACTTACGGTTAAATAACAAAAACATAATTTCTTATGACGACCAATCAGACGTTAATAATTCCATTGATTATAATTCTTACGACGACCAATCAACTAAAACAATTTCTAAAAAATAAAACATGGGTTGTAGGAACTGGGCCTTGCTTGCAAGTCGGCTAATAATGTTTTTAAAGTCAATCAAACCCCTACATTGACAGAAAAATATCAACATATTTTCACTCACGCGAATATGCATCCGAATAAAATAAAACAATTCATAGTGAGATATAGTCTACCCAAAGAACATGCCGAAGGAAACGCACATTTTTAAGTGCTGAAATGTTTGATTTAATTATTTCGAAGTACGCGTATTTATTACATAATCACTACGTTTACCACAGGCTCTAGTCCGGCTTACACTGGGCCGGTTTCATATAGTCCAAGGTGTATATCAACAAAACTAAGCCGGCCTACTCTAGCCCAATTTCAAGCCGATCTAGCCACAGCCTGCTAGACAACTAGAACGTCGGGTTTTTCAACCACTAAATTTACCAAAACAAAATTATTAAATGAAAACCAATTATTAAACTGTTGCTATATTATATAGCCTATGACTTATTTGCATGGAACGCATCTATTCTCGCCCCCGATTTGTTCTAAAACGGTACCATGACTCATAATCCTCCTCATCAAAGTTGCAGTGAAGTGTTTATCAGACTGGACTAGTTCGTTTGAAGCGGTCAAAGACTCGTTGGCAAACGAGTCTAGATCGGTTCCATCTGGGCCGGCTCAAGGCGTTTATTGGTGACATCGATGGATATTATTGGGACTATTTAAAAGCCTTTGACACAATTGATCATAAACTCTTTTTGGGCAAAGCTTTCATACTACGGCTTCTCAGAAAATGCATTATCGCTAATGAAAGTTTTCCTAAGTAACCCGGAACACAAGTACCTATTTTCTATGACTCAAAACTATCAAACCCAGCGACAATAACAAAAGGGGGTGCCACAAGGGTCCATATTGAGCCTCAGCATTACAATCTATACGTCAGATCTCATGAAAGATATACCAATTTTGTAACGTGCACTATTACGCAGATGACTCTCAACTCTACCTAAGCTATGACCCTCACCACGTTCAGGATGCAGAACTGAAATAAATGCTGACCTTAGCTACATAAACAGCTCATCGAAGAATCACGCACTCCAATTGAACTCGAGAAAAAACTTTTATAATGCATTTTGGCACGAGTAGCCTGGTGGGCGTGTAGGTTAAAACAAAACCCACCCAATATCAATCTAGACAATGATATTCTGCCAACCACGGAACTCGCAAAAAATCTTGGACTCAATATAGACACAGAACTAAAATTTACCCAACATGCTACTAAACTTAAATTTAGCATACATCTCAAAGCTAAAACATCTTTACAAATTCTCAAAAATTTTAACCCAAGAGACAAAATTAATGTTGGTCGAAGCACTTATTTTATCAAAATTCAATTACGCGGATGTCATAGGCCTATGGGCCTTGTTTAGACAGTATCCAAAGTAAACGCATACAGAGAGACACAAAATGCATGCATGCGTTTTGCACTACAAATGAGAAAGTATGATCATATCTCACATAAATACTCGGAAGTCGGTGTAACTTAACATGGCAAGTCGTTAGAGCCCTCCATTAGCCCGTCTGACACATAAAATTCACACATCAGGTCTTCCAAAATTCCTTAATAGAAAAAACTTCCGATCAGGACAATGACACACTCGCACAGCCTACAAAACATTGAGCAATTGTCAATTCACACACACTTCACAGCACTATTTGAGAAGTCGTTCACCCACAATGCCGATCATACTTATAACAATGTAGGAATGACAAATCTCTCAACTACAATCAGTTCAAAATTATACTAAAAGCAAAAAATGTTGCATAATAAATGTTAAACCATTCAAAATTAGATGCCGCCAAAACAGCTCTTGTTATAGCCAGACCAGCAACAGTGAGAAGGCTTCGAACGTATGTTTTTTATGAGAGAAATCACCAAGTTCAATATAGCATAGTTAAACTACTCTAGCTAACTCAACTGAAACTATTTCATGTATATAGATCATAAAGTAATTAAATCTTAACAATGTACTATTTGTAGATAACTATGATATATAGGCTAACTATATGAATAATTATGAATTAGGCCTATGAGTTTGTGAAATTACAAAAATTTCGAATGACTGATAAAGACAAAGTAGCATTGTTTAAATTTTAGGGTTAAACACTATTATACTAATATAGAACCATAATACGTATTTAAAAAAAATATTGATGACTGTTAAAGAAGCATTGTTTAGATTGTTTTAGATTAGTTAGTATTAGTATTAAGTATTAGAACTTTAATTTATTTTTGAAAAAGGTAAATTGTAAGAGAAGCCTCAGGCTTAACATTCGCCTTTTTCCCTTTAGAAATAAAGACAACTTATTATTATTATCATCAAGCCACGTAGGCCGGCCTAGAGCTAAGCCGGTCAAATGTAAGCGGACTAGAGCCTGTGGTAAACGTAGTGAATGTTTTAGCTGAGGGAGATGTAAAGTTGATTTAGAAATTAATTTCAAACAAGGACCCTTTATTCCCGCGTCTAATTACATTCTAATATAATTTTGGTGAAAAAGGTTGTGCATTATTTGTCCATTGATCTAGCTATTTCGATAACTATTTGATTTTTTTTTTGATTGTCTGTAGTAGGGATGGTACGTGTAAACGTGTACACGGTACCGTTTTTCGTGATCGGTAAAACGTTTTTAGTAATAACTATTTTTATCCTGTGTGCGACCCGCCGAACGATTTTTTTCGTGAGTCAATTTAAACGCGAGTGGGGGAAATAGTCTCCTATGTCAACCCTTCTCCTATTCACCTCGAGGCTCGATTGCGTTGAGTCATTGAAAATCGTAGTCGGCAATGAATGAACGAAGCAAGTGGCTCTAGTCGGGCAGTTCGACACGTCATTTCAATCGCTCTGTGCAGTGTGCGTCCGGCCACGGCCAGCAAGCGGCACGCGGGCAGTGCACAGAGCAGCCAGCGCCACGTCAGCCGCCTGACTACTCTCCCCACCCCCCTTCCCATCCATCCGGCAACTCGTAATTATACGTCTTCTCGACTTGTAGTGTTGTCTTCCGTAGGCCTACTCAATAAAATTCGAATCAATAGGGACTCCGGAAGGGCTCTTTATTAATTACTTGGGGGCTTGTGGGGTCAATTATATGCAGAAAACAAGTAACGTTCATAGAATAATGTCTATCAAAAACAAAAAGTAAACACAGAATATAGCGCCTTGTAGACGTAAACGGTACACGTGTAACGCTTTTTTGAGTAGGGTGTAAAAAGGGTTCACTGAAATACACACTTTTTGACATCCCAAGTCTGTAAGCCTATTAGTCTACCAATGTGTAATCTTTAGCAATAAATAATTGTGTGGAAAAAGGTTTTATTAGATTTGTAATCCTATATTTCAGTATCAGATAATTCGTCTGCACTACAACAATAATTAAAAACTTTTTGTTGAATCTCGGGTTGGAAGGTTTAAAACATAGGCCTAAATAACGGAAAAAAAATCATGCACGGATTTCTTTACTTTATAATTTTATATATACACTTTTAACTATCCCAAAAGTGTATCACAGTAACACTTGTGAGTAGGCCCTATGCATCATATTACGGCTAATATAAGTAATTAGGCTAACTACAATAAGCCCATAAAACTATCTACCCACATAATTCCTGAACAGTATGTACATAGTAACAAAAAGCAAGAAAGTTTGTTTCGGCCCAATGAATAGTTATTTGGAAATTACCTTAGTTTACGATTGCCGCTTGCGGGATTTTATCACGCGCCGAGCGACAGCCGGCTCGGGGAGATGATCGGGATTACGTCATGCGCGGACTGGACGCAAACGCGTTCACCGGAATGCCAGACCTGGGTAAGGAAGAATATCATTGGATCATGTACTCTACCTACAAAACCTTTATATAGGCTAGGTGGAACCAGATAAGCTGGCGGCCGTCAAGGTCAAGCGAGAGCACGGACGCCAACGTTGGCAATTTACACACAACTGGCATTAGGTAGGGCTTACCGTATTTGGTCATGTTATCGTGATATGTTATCAGTTATCACATAAATCAACATTTTATAAGAGAATAAATATACAAAGTATATATATAGGCCTATGTATAGGCCTATATAAAGTAGTTCGTCCCACAGAGTCAGTATTTTACGAAACAATGATTAAAAGTAATCACGATTACGAAAGTGTTTTTTGCCTTGTTGGTATAATGGTGTGTCTAAAGTTCCAGCTGTTTATAATGCCAACCTTGCCAGATGTGATGTCAATGTTTAGGAGCATCAAAATGTCTTGATTTTATTCGATATAGCCTATATAAATACTTTATTTTTAGGATATATTGGTCAAGGCTTGGCTTTAAAATAGTCGTGTTTTTCTCCGAAAGCAGTTTTAGAGACCATTATTATATTTACTTTTTGCCGATCCTGTGGCCATAGTGCGTGGACGACAGTGCTGCGATCCCTCGGCGACCGCCACCTTATCTGGTTCCACCTATAATGTCGCTATTTAAAATATAAAGTACTTTCAACGCAAAAGAACTTTCGTTTGAAATCGTGACGTTAGGCCGCGTTCCCATAACTTTGGTTTAGTCTTAAGAAATTGTTATTGGTTGTTATGGTAACAAGAAATCCGATATCCTGATTGGTTAGTAATGTTTCAGTGGCCTGTCATAATGAAGTTACTCCTTTTCATTGGTCGTCGTATAAATAACAAAACCTCTGATTGGTCCGTCATAAGAATTATGGTTTTGTTAAGCATCATTCACAATCAGTTCTAAGTCTAATTAGTATAAACAATAATTGGACTCATCATGTTCTTTTATTAAATTAATATATTAAATTAAAGGTAAAGCAATATTTCGGGTACTTTCAGTACCCTTCAAAAGGCAACAAACCAAACAAAACATAAAACTCCGTCTCCCAGCCAAGGTCGACACATCTAAACAAACACGGCCATCTTGATCTCAATAAAAAAATACATATTCAAATAAAAAATAAAAATTATACCACAATCATGCCCACAATATTTCTATGGTTTGGGGACAAACCTTTTCCAAATCGCCGGGAAACCCAATGCTGGGAGCACTGAAAACATCAGAAAGCCACATACATAAAGGCAGCCTCCTTCAGCCTCCGTCTATGCGAATTTGCTTCGTGTAGAAGATTGAAGCGTCATGCCAGTTCACATAATGGTGATATTCATAGACGTGCTCCGCTAGTTTTGAGGAGTTACCTTGGTTGTGCAACGTTGTTTTTAGTTCCTTTAACCTGACTTCCAGAGGCCTCTTGGTTTCTCCAATGTAGATAGCACCACACTGACATGGAATTGAGTAAACTGCATTTTCGACGATTGTGATACGTTTCAAGGGCTTGGTTTTTTTTAATAACTTCTTAAAGTTCTGGAAGATTGAAAAACTGTTCGTTTTCCAAATGGAGGAAAAGTAAACGTCTGATTTTTTTGACAAGTTGGGTAGTAATCCAGCACAAACTGTTTTTTAATCTTTGGAGGATCTAGAATTTGGGACTAATGTCTGTCAAAACTTCCGTAGTCCTATCTGTAGTTTGGAGTAATCATTTTTCGAACCAGATGACTTGGATATCCATTATCACAGAAAGCATCATTCAAGGCCAGTTCTTGGTTCAACAAAACAGGCGAAGAACAGTTAGACGTTGCTCTTACAGAAAGACTTTTTCATCACACCCTTTTTTACATGGAACGGAGGGTTTGAGTCAGCTCTCACGTACTGATCAGTATGTGTAGGTTTTCTGTACACACACGTGGTCAAACTAGTACCGGAACTATCCTTTGAAATTAGTAAGTCTAGGAAAGGAAGCTTACCGTCCTTCTCTTCTTCAACTGTGAATGTTATGTTGTTGTGGAATGCATTCAAATCTGCATGCAAAGCAATTAAATCTGCCTGTGTTCCATGATGAATGCAGAGAATGTCGTCTACATATCTAATCCAAAGATCTATGTTGGTGGAGTTTACCTTAAGCACCTCGTTTAAAGATGGTCCATGAAGAGATCCGCTAACAATGGTGACAAGCAGCTTTCCATTCCCAAGCCGTCCAGGTTGGGCAAAGAACTTGTCTTCAAATTGGAAGTAGCATAACGTCACACATGCAGTCAATAGTTCCAAGGATGCTTTCAACAGGTAATTTTGTTCTGTCAGAAAGAGAAGCGTCCGAAGAAAGTTTCTGTTTAATCGATCTAGAGTCTCCTTCACAGGCACCGAAGGGAACAAATTTACCACATCGAAACTGACCATTTTGTATGAGTGTTAATGGGTACATCTTTAAGCACAACTGCTAATTCTTTTGAATTGCCAATTGAGGATTTAATTCTGTCCCAAGGGGTTTTTAGTATGTCTAACAAAAATGAAGATAGGTTACTACATGGTGATTCTCTTGAACTGACAATTGGTCTTAGGGGTAAATTTAACTTGTGTATCTTGGGAAGTCCGTAAATGTGAGGGGGTTTTTTGAGTGGTGTGGAGTCAGATAGGTTCTCAGCTTCAGGTCGATGTACTTTCATGTTGTTTTATTTCCGATATCCCAAGGATTCTAGGACTAGTAGGGTCTTTCTTCAATAATTTATATTGTTCTGAAGTAAACATTTCTTAAATTTTTTTCTTTTGGGTGGCATGATTGTGGTATAATTTTATTTTTATTTGAATATGTATTTTTATTGAGATCAAGATGGCCGTGTTTGTTAGATGTGTCGACCTTGGCTGGGAGACGGAGTTTTATGTTTTTTTTGGGTTTGTTGCCTTTTGAAGGGTACTGAAAGAAAACCCGAAATATTGCTTTCCCTTTTAAATTTTAATATATAATTTAATAAAAGAACATGATGAGCCCAAATTTATTGGTTTATACTAATTAAACCTAACTGTTCTAAGAATCTCAGTAGTTATAAAATCCTCACACCCATGGACCTGTTGACTGAGACATCAAATAAAAACGTAGAACGGTTGTACCAGATTGGTTGAGGACCGAGTTTCCAGCCGGAAATAGCCTAGACCGAGGCAGTGTGACGGGCCCAGATATCTTCAAGCAACATTGTAGACGTTTGGAAGGTTCATCGTGACTTTGGCAAGAGCTCTAAATCATCTGACATTAATGTGTAAGTGTAAACAATTCTCTATCGTTCCGTTTGGATTTAGAATAAAGAATCTTATGTCCACACAGGTAGAGGGAAACGCCACTCTTAGGAAAGCTTCTTCTTTGTGATGCAAGATCAGATAGCCTTTTTGAGAAAAAAATATTTTCTTCATCGTATGATGGATTAGAGATACAATTTCTATTAGCACAAGTTTATGTTAGGTTATGGGGCGTCTGCATGTCTATCCAGCGGATCTACGATACTGAGTTTATGCGAACCAAGAACATTCAACTTGACAAGTTTAGTAGACTACTACACGAGAAGAAAACTGCAGAACAAGTTCAACAAAGGTTTACTCCAACACCTGAATTTATTGATAAAGTTGTCATTAACCATTCTTCCCGAAAGTTAGATCCCAAAGAAGAACTTGTTTTGTCACGAGGCCTAGGGTTTGCGGTTACTCCAAAAGCTTTTGACAAGTTAGATGTGGTAACAGTTTTTGAGTCGTGCATGCATTTAGTTGACGAAGATTCAAAGGATGAACTAAGGGTGAATATAAAGAAGCTTTGAGGAGGAAACCGATAGGTAAACCTACCTAAATGTCAAGGAATTGCAGTACTAAAAGATTTGAAGACTGATTCTTTAATTATAATTTGCCTGCTGACAAAGGAAAGGCCACTGTGCTTTTTGACAAAGATGTCTACACAGAAAAATTGAAGAAATGTTGACTTCAGAACAATATAAATTATTGAAGAAAGACCCTACTACGTCCTACGAATCCTTTGGGATATCGGAAAATAAAACAACATGAAAAGTACATCGACCTGAAGCTGAGAACCTATCTGACTCCACACCACTCAAAACCACCTCAAATTTACGGATTCCTAAGATACACAAGTTAAATTTACCCCTAAGACCAATTGTCAGTTCAAGAGAATCACCATGTAGTAACCTATCTTCATTTTTGTTAGACATTTCTAAAACCTTTGGGAAAAAAGAATTAAATCCCCCAATTGGCAATTCAAAAGAATTAGCAGTTGGCTTAAAGATGTACCCATTTAAAACTCATACTAAAATGGTCAGTTTCGATGTGGTAAATTTGTTCCTTCGGTGCCTGTGAAGGAGACTTAGATCTGATTAAACAGAAACTTTCTTCGGACGCTTCTCTTTCTGACAGATCAAAATTACCTGTTGAAAGCATTCCTTGAACTATTGACTGCATGTGTGACGTTATGCTACTTCCCAAATTTTAAGGACAAGTTTTTGCCCAACTGACGGTTGGCAATGGGAAGCGCTTGTCAAACCCTTGTTAGCGGATCTCTTCATTTGGGCCATCTTGAAACTGAGGGCTTAAGGGAAACTCCACCAACATAGATCTTTGGATTAGATATGTAGACGACATTCTCTGCATTCATCATGGAACACAGGCAGATTTAATTTCTTTGCATGGGAGATTTGAATGCATTCCACAACAACATAACATTCACAGTTGAAGAAGAGAAGGACGGGAAGCTTCCTTTCCTAGACTTACTAATTTCAAAGGATAGTTCCGGTACTAGTTTGACCACGTGTGTGTACAGAAAAAACCTACACATACTGATCAGTACGTGAGAGCTGACCCAAAACCATCCGTTCCATGTAAAGAAGGGGTGTGATGAAATGTCTTTCTGTAAGAGCAACGTCTAACTGTTCTTCGCCTGTTTTGTTTACAAGAACTGGCCTACTTGGGAAAGATTTCTTTCTGTGATAATGGATATCCAAGTCATCTGGTTCGAAAAATGATTACTCCAACTACAGATAGGACTACGGAAGTTTTGACAGACATTAGTCAAGTTCTAGATCCTCCAAAGATTAAAAAAACAGTTTGTGCTGGATTATACCCTAACTTGTCAGAAAAAATCAGCCCTTTACTTTCTCCATTTGGAATACGACAGTTTTTCAATCTTCCAGAACTTTAAGAAGTATATTAAAAAAAAACCAAGCCCTTGAACGTATCACAATCGTCGAAAAATGCAGTTTACTCAATTCCATGTCAGGGTGGTGCTATCTACATTGGAGAAACCAAGAGGCCCTGGAAAATCAGGTTAAGGAACATAAAAACAACGTTGCACAAACACAAGGTATACTCCTCCCAAAAATACGGAGCACGTCTATGAAATATCACCTTATGTGAAACTGGCATGACGCCTTCAATCATTCTAACACGAAGCAAATTCGCATAGACGGAGGCTGAAGGAGGCTGCCTTGATGTATGTGGCTGCTGATGTTATCAGTGCTCCCAGCATTGATTTCCCGGCGATTTGGAAAAAAGTTTGTCCCCAAGCCCCTAGAACTATTGTGGGCATGATTGTGGTATAATTTTTATTTTTATTTGAATATGTATTTTTTATTGAGATCAAGATGGGCCCTGTTTGGGTTTGATGTGTCGACCTTGGCTGGGAGACGGAGTTTTATGTTTTGTTTGGTTTGTTGCCTTTTGAAAGGGTACTGAAAGTACCCGAATATTGCTTTACCTTTAATTTAATATATTAATTTAAAAAAAGAACATGATGAGTCCCAAATTTTTGTTTATAGGCCTACCTACTAATTAAAAACCCAACTGTTCTAAGAATCTCAGTAGTTATAAAAACAGTTCTAAGTCGGTAGGGGCAAGGCCTAAGGCGTAATAATTTGTATTGCGAGTATTTTATTTCAATCAGAACGTTCACAACACGTCCCCAAATCGCAAGGCGTATGGTTTAATGTCGTAACGAATTGCCCAAAATCCAATTTTTCTTACGACGAGCCAATCACGAACAAGGGAAAATCCAAAAGCGACTGTACGCGCAGCGCAATAAACAGGAGCAATGAAAAATGGTATATGGTTGTTGTAAACGCCTAGCATTTCTTTCGACTTACCGCCTTAGACTTGCGCCTTACGACTTAGAATGATTGTGAATGATGCTTTATAACAATTTCTTAGGACAAAAACGTAAACAATTTAACACGTATTTCCTATCCCCTTATAACTAAACCCAAATTTTTAGGGTGACCAAAAATCCTAAAAGTAAAAACCGGGACATATTATGTACTTTCGTTTTGTATGGACTTGCGTGGGCTAGCCGGGGTCTGGGGCGAAGCCCCAGCCGCCGGAGGCGGAAAATTTTTGGGGTA
>JAMZAV010011125.1:0-18789 GCA_024449915.1 Sweltsa coloradensis | reverse complement strand
GTCATTATAATTATCTATCCATAATTTCGTAATTCTTACTATGTACCAATCAATTGATATGTGACAATTTTCAAATACTTATCCAATTATTCTTTTAATTATACCAACTCATCTTTTTCTCGTTCGATTTAATAATTTTTCTTTTGCTACCAATATCATAATTCATGTAATAATTGTATTTACCTTTATAAACTAAGGGCCTTCAAATTCCAACTCGCAACCTTCTCGTGGTTTGGCCCGTGAATAGGGGAGTCTCTTTCCCAGAAACTAATGGCGAGCTCTGGGTCGTCGTCGGGGAACCCCTTCCCTTTGACTACTTCCCCGACGGCAACGACAATATAACACGGACGGATGATGACACAAGACAGAGACGATTACGACGTGGGGTGTCCCCCCGCGTCATCCCTTACGTCCCTCCCTTCGTCTCGATCAGCCAAGTTGCATACATATGAGACATTAAGCATTATCCAATCTAATCTTTTCCTTTGAAAGGGCTACCTTGAAGAGTCGGCCTTTTGCGACACAAATATAATTTCCACAATTATGAAAAAAAGGAAGCCCAACACGTCCGCATTGTTAATTTGGCTGGGATCATAAGAAACCTCCCGGTGACCGACTTGGATCATAAAGCTCTCCAAACGTTTAAACCACCCCCTCAGCCGTAGCTCCGAACCGCAGCATGGGCTTTGCTGATAGTCCCTGCTTTCTTTTCACTTACTGTTGGGTTATGTTTCGGCGTAATGAATTTTGAAACATGATTGCATCCATTAAATTGTTAATAATCATCATTCATTTCAAATCATCAGCAAAAAGTTGCACTTTGCACAATTCGTTAGGCATTTGATCCATAATATCATCGACAAACAACTTACAAGGTATAGAACAACGGCCTCGACACTGCTTTCTATGACACCTGAAAGAACAGAAAACCACAGTAACGATGATCCATTTTAAACAACACTTTGTTTACGATTTGATGGAGTCAGGTAGTAAAGCCAAGAATTTACCGTAAATGCCGAATCGTTTTGATATCTATGTTGACGGATTTTCCACAAAATTAATGGAATTTTTTATGAAGATAAGTTTTTTGTTTAGGGACATCAACTAAACGTATTCCCGCAATCTAATTTGAGGAACATTAAAGATCCGGGTCAAAGTCTAATTTGCCGGTACTATACTTGTTGCGAGAGGCAAGAGATTTGGAAATCGGGCAAATGATGAGAATGGCATATATGAAATATGTATGGTATATTTAATTTATAAAACTATTAAAAAAGTATAAAAATACAGAATAAAATATTGGTACTAATATCCAACGTCGCATAAGAGGTTATAAAATTGGTTGATCATAAATTATTTTTCTACTTAACAAGGGACAGGAATTTTAAGTAGCCTGCTACCCAGCCTAATATTGTTTTGATTGAACTATTGTTAGAAGATTGCCCCACTTCGAGATTCTCTTGGGGTCGTTCTTCGGGTCCCCTCATGTCTTATGCATTGGTTATACCTTGTGGTGTTGGGTCTTCGCTACCCGGTTGTACGACTCCCTCTTCAAGGGAATCAACGGACATTCTGCTCCTACGACCACCTAATTCATCCAAGACGCGTCCAACGTTCTCCTCTGCAGTACTTGGATCCTCATCGGTTACTTTATTCACATGATCGTCAGACATTTCCTCTGGGTTGTTGGGCCCATCTCCGATAATCTCGTTTGGTTCATCCGCATTGTCAATACGAAGGTCCTCTTTACAAGTGGGTGTCACGTTACCTATGCAAACCACCGCTATGCTTTCGTCACAGGCATCGCCTCCCTCTCCAGAACCTTCTTGCACTGTGGAGATTATCTCATTTCCCTGGTCACGTTTGACAAAGATTTGCGCATTTGACCAAGATGGTGTCACGACGCCCGTCTGGATCACAGGAATTCTGTACACAACATGCGAATCGTCTTCTTGATTATAATCTTAGAAATAATCCAAAGGCTGTTCACAGTAATCTCCAGAATAATGGTCCATATAATTGTTCTGATTCCGTCCCATGTCAAAGTAACTTCCCGATCCTTGTAGAATCTGATCGTTGGGATGACCATTACCGTGATCGTCGTTACTGCCTGTTTTATATCTCTCCATTTTGATGTCTCGGAAATCGATCACTTTCTGGGAGTCGTAAGTATCGATGTCAATTGGTTCCGATTGATCGGACACCTCCTTTTCTTCTGGCTACTTGCTGGTCGGCTGTTGTAGACAGTGTGGTTGAGAAGTGGAGCGAAACTTTTGTTGCAAATAACATAGGGTGATCCAGTCATCCAGATGAAGCTTTGCAAATCATGACGAGGAATCGCCCAAAGAAATATTATCAGAAGGTTCCAAACACTAGGCAATATTTTTAATTTCTCACAGAATGAAAAGCGGTTTCTATTAATATAACCTCTTTTTTAAATATGACCAAATAAAGCTTTTTCTGGCACTGATAACTCTAATGTTGAGTGTCATAAAACAGCATCAACTTACTATAATAAATAAAGTTGGTTTACTTTGAAACTCCCTTCAATACGTTATTTCTGTTTGTGCTAAGACCCAACAGACAGACGCACTAATTATTACTGAAGTAAATAAAATAATTTTTGCAATCGATGTTTTTAGAACGGTCTGTAGCGTACACGTGCCATCCTTCAAGGCCCAGACAACAAAGGTTTGGCGCGCGCACCGTGTGGCCACCCCACCACCTCGCATCATTAAAGAGCTATCGAATTTCAACTTCGTCTCGATAAGCCAAGTTGCATAAATATGAGAAGTTAGGCAATATCGAATCAATCAATTCCAACTCGCATACTTCCTCGTGGTTTGGCCTGTGATAAGGGGGGTTGTTCTCCCTGAAACTAATAGCGATATCTGGGTCGTCGTCGGGGAACTTTCCTCTTCCCTTTGACTACCTCCCCGACGGCGACGACAATGACAACACGGACGGATGATGACACAGACGGAGACGACCACGACGTGGGGGAACCCTTTGCCCTCCCCATACGCTTGTGGCTGGTTCTGGCCAGCACTGGCCTGTCCACCCTTGTTCCCCCGCATCATCCCTTACGTCCCTCTCTTCGTCTCGATTAGCCAAATTGCATAAATATGAGACGTTAAGCAATATCCAATCAATCATCACACACAATTCACTTAATACGTATTTCGCATGTGTAACCCTTTTTCATTTAACCCTTTGCAGAACAAGTAATAGCGACCAAAAATTTTTCTTTTTTCTTTAGCAGTTTAAAATTTGAGAATTTTTAAAGAATTTTTTTTATTTCTTTACATTTTTTTCCTCGTTCTTTATGGAAAAAATTGTGATTTTAAATCTCGGAAAAAGTCAAAATTTGAGTTCTTTTCAAAAAATAAGAATTTATTTGCAATTTTGTATTTTTCCTTATAGGACCCCCGATTCTATAACTCCGACCGAATTGGATTCGGACGTTTTGTACCGTAATCGATTTGGCTGTTAGTGATCGACCCAGTTGAGGTCGATATTGTTGCAATATAATATGTGACAACCGAATCCGACTCGGTTTTTTTTGTTAGCCAAAATTTGTTTATGTTTTATTTGTAAAAATGGTGAATGATAAGCCTTGGCCTACACATAAACACAACCAGATTATTAACTTTCTCAAATGAATAACAATAGTATGCTTAAAGAAAACCTACCTTTAGTAAGCGCCTACCCCTAAAAATCCCGTATGTTCCCTTTTTTATGAAATTATACCATTTAAAACTTATTTCTCCCCGTCTCCCCGATTGGAAATAATACACACATCTATGTCATTTCGAAGATTTCACAACTTACTGCAAATCATTTAAATTTGTTCACATTTGCCCGTACACTGCCATTTAAATCATACCTTTCGACCTCGACCAACAACAAATGGATCGGGCCATCTAATTCCAACTCTACACCTAATTCCAACTCGACACCTTCTCGCGGTTTGGCCCGTGAATAGGGGAGTTTCACTCCCTGAAACTAATGGCAAGCTCTGGGTCGTCGTCGGGGAACCCCTTCCCTTTGACTACCTCCCCGACGGCGACGACAAAGACAAACACGGACGGATGATGACACAGACGGAGACGACCACGACGTGGGGGAACCCCTGCCCTCCCCATATGCTTGTGGCTGGTTCTGACCAGCACAAGCCTGTCCACCCCTTGTCCCCTTACGTCATCCCTTACGTCCCTCCCTTCGTCTCGATAAGCCAAGTTGCATAAATATGAGACGTAAAGCAATATCCAATCCAAACAAATGGATCGATTTAATTAATTAAATCAATTAAAATAAATCAATGTCTTATCTTCCAACAACTCAGTCTGCGCAATGTGCCCTGACCGGGTTTCTCACGTCGGCTGCCACGCTCTGTCCGCACCGAGGATGTCGCCTGGCAAGGTAGTCCAGTGGGTGGGAGTTAAAACGTGACTTCTAGTCTTCTTCTGAGTATTCGTTTTCAGCTTCGGAGCCCGACTGGTAAGGTGAGACTTTTTAATTCTGACCAGCACAGGCGTGTCCACCCCTTGTCCCCCCGCGTCATTCCTTACGTCCCTCCCTACGTCTCGATTAGTCAAGTTGCATAAATATGAGACGTTAAGCAATATCCAATCAATCCGATCAATCATTGAGGTGATTGGCTTTGGATTCTGGTGTCGCTTAGGTACGTGGTGGATTTAAAATAGTGTTCCTGAGATGTGTGATGGGTACCATGTGCAGATGAGGGGCAGGCCAACCTTACAGCGACCTAGGGTTAAAGTTGTGAGAGAAGGTTGGCTTGTTTGCGTTACTGTCTGGGATGTGATGAAGGAGTGGGATTTTAGTTGTATGGTTTGTGGTGAGCTATTGGTTTATGATTACTGAGAGTAACTAGGTGGTTTTTGACAGGTGTAGTGGTCAAGGCTGTTGGAGTATGGGTGTTTGGCAGAAGAGTGCAAGTGGGTACCTTTTCTTTGTGTTTTAAGGAATTATTCCAAAGAATGCAGTGAAGCTGTTAGCTGGATGATATTTGGCATTGTTAATTTGATGTTTGGGTAGTATGTCCAGATGAGATAAATTGGTGGTGCACCAAGACCATCAGGGACAATTTGTATTGACAGATGTGGACTTGTTCGAAGCCAGGGCTGGACAAGTTCAACCGACCTGATACAGAGCCTAAGCTGTTTTTGGGGGATGTTAATATGCTTCTGATTCCGCTTCTGATTTGTTAGACTCGGCGTTCAAAGGGCAGAAGCAGTGAGGCTCCTCAGCTTACATTGCTCAGTGCTGCCGGTGTAGTGACCCCCAAGCATTGCAGTGGCTGTTGAGTAGCAGGGGGGCTGAGTTAGCCTCTGCAGGGAGTGCACCGGTTACCTAGAGATAACCGGCCGGCTGCAGAGGGTCTGGTGTCCGCGTGGAGCTGGTAGTATTCTGGTGGGCTGTGCTGAGAGATTGTATGAGCTTCGTAAGCCTTCTGTTCTGTTAAATGTAATGGACTTTGAGAAATTAAAGGGTATAATTGATTTCATCCAACTTAGAACCACTGTGACGTTCTAGGTGCAAGTGACGTGCTGTGGGAAGGCCTCTTGACAATTCTGAGTGTGGGCGTGAATCACTAGGCGTCACGCGATACAGTATGTTACAGTACAGAATCAGTCGCCGCCAGTTTTTCTTCTACTAAACATTTTTTTCCCGTCTCGATTAGCCCAAGTGCATAAATATGAGACGTTCAGCAATATCCAATCAAAAATCCGTATTTTACATGCATACATACATAGTCATTCAAATAACTTGCAGGCGCGAATAATCGTTGCCGTTAAAGCGCCCTAAAACTACTAATACTAATACTTTATAGAAGATATGGAAAAATGATGATTTTCAAAATTTGCGACCAATCTTGTTGCAATGATAATTATCAAAAATATTAAAACACTAATTCAAGACTGATTTACATAAAAGAAATATAATAAACACTATGATCATCAACTTGGCTTCCGTTCAAACAAATCTCCCATTTCTGCAATATACTAATTTTCATCTCTCCTGATGAAAACAAAATTTTAATATGTATGTTTTATGACCTTACTAAAGCATTCGACACTATAGATCACAATAATTATATTGCTAAACAAATTAACCGCCATGTGAATCACAGGCCCTGGCTGGTTCTGACCAGCCAGGGCCTGTCCACCCCTTGTCCCCCCGCGTCATCCCTTACGTCCCTCCCTTCGTCTCGATTAGCCAAGTTGCATAAATAAAAGACGTAAAACAATATCTAATCAATCAATCTATAACTGGATCTCTTCATTTATATCTAACCGGACCCAATGCGTAAAGATAGCATCTTCAACATCACACACAACTGAGACGTTTTCACCAATTTTAGCTTTAAGAATAAGAATGGGGCCTTCAAAGTCCAACTCGCTACCTTCCCGCGGTTTGGACCGTGAATAGGGGAGTTTTACTCCCTGAAACTAATGGTGAGCTCTGGGTCATCGTCGGGAAACCCCTTCCCTTTGACTTCTTCCCCGACGGCGACGACAAAGACAACACGGACGAATGATGACACAGACAGAGACGACCACGACGTGGGGAGAACTCCTGCCCTCCCCATATGCTTGTGGCTGGTTCTGACCAGCACAGGCCTGTCCACCCCTTGTTCCTTTGCGTCGCTCCTTACGTTCCTTCCCCTGAAAAGTAGAAAACATGGTGTTAATCCACAATTATGGAAAAAGAAAATTTGGAAGATACCAATACATTGCCATGGGCACTGATAACTCTACTGTTGAGTGCCCCAAAACACCAAAAAAATAACTAACTAGCTAAGAATGGGGTACCCCAAGGCACAGTGCTGGGGCCCCTATACTTTCTTGTCTACACCAACTCATTAAGCTACTTCATTAGGCCTTCCCAAATACTAGCACAGAAGATGGGCCTTCAAATTTCAACTCGACACCTTGTCGCGATTTGGCCCGTGAATAGGGGAGTTTCCCCTCCCTGAAACTAATGGCGAGCTCTGGGTCGTCGTCGGAGAACCCCGTACCCTTTGACTACCTCCCCGACGGCGACGACGAAGACAACACGGACGGTTTTATGACACAGACGGAGACGACCACGACGTGGGGGAACCCCTGCCCTCCCCATATGCTTGTGGCTGGTTCTGACCAGCACAGGCCTGTCCACCCCTTGTTCCCCGCGTCATCCCTTACGTCCCTCCCTTCGTCTCGATTAGCCAAGTTGCATAAATATGAGACGTAAAGCAATATCCAAAAATCCCGCCGCCGTGATGGTGTTGATGGTCGCAGTGATGTTCCACAGTTTAAATACACATTGTATTAATTTGGTATAGGATTTAATAATTCAACGAGGAAAAAAGGCCGAAGAACTCTCACAAAAGCGCGCAAATAGTATCATATATCTAGGTGCCCGTTAGGGCGCGTTCCAATTAGCGTTCGTCAATTAACGTAGGCTGCGAGTTAAGCTAGGCCTAATCTTATGTAGCCGTCAATACAATTAACGTTCGGTACGCCAAGCCAAGCAATTGCAAAAGATCACGCGATTTCAAATTTTCGTCATTTTGATAAATTCCACTGCCTGAAATATTCTTCCACCGCTTTTCTAAAATAACTTTTTTTGAATCGAAGCGTATCGTTGTTGTTTAGATATAATTTTTGCTGCTAATAAACATCACCTTATTTTGAGGTAGGACTAGACCCTAGTTTATCGTTTTTAGTTTTTGTTATGTACTCGATAAATGAAACGTACAACAGTTTAATAATACTCGTTGTATTTATTTTACTTTAAGAATTAACAAAGGCGTACATGGAACAGTGCAGGCTCAAGTTCTTCCATGTCCTAACTGACGCTTGGTGTGATCCACCTAGAAGTCGTCTGCCAGGCTCTCTGCTGCCGGCTGGGTGGCTCACTCCGGACGCGTGTGATAATGAAAGCTGACATAGTCCTCGCCGTCACGTGACTGGAGTGAACGATTTGAATTAGCGAAACGCTCTTTCCAGAAGTCTCATAATTTCAAACGCTTAATTTCAAACGCAAAATGAGCCATCAAATTCCAACTCGCAACCTTCTCGTGGTTTGGCCCGTGATTAGGTGAGTTCTTCAGTTCACAGACGGAGACGACCGGGCCTTCAAATTCCAACTCGACACCTCCTCGCGGCTTGGCCCGTGAATAGGGAAGTTTCTCTCCCTGAAACTAATGGCGAGCTCTGGGTCGTCGTCGGGGAATCCTTCCCTTTGACTACCTCCTCGACGGCGACGACAAAGACAACACGGACGGATGATGACATAGACGGAGACGACCACGACGTGGGGGAACCCCTGCCCTCCCCATACGCTAGTGGCTGGTTCTGACCAGCACAGGCCTGACCACCCCTTGTCCCCCCGCGGCATCCCTTACTTCCCTCCCTTTGTCTTGATTAGTTAAGTTGCATAAATATGAGTCGTTAAGCAATATCCAATTAATCAATCAATCAATCAATAAATAACTACGCCCAGTATCAACTCCATGACGAGTCGTGGTATGTAGACAGGGCTACAATTTGACAAAGCAATATGCACGCAGAATCAACTCCATGTCGGCCGAGACCAAGCAGAGAAGGCCTATTATCGTCGTTTCGCGGAGCTTCATGGATTAGCCTTTATTTAGGGTTAAAACGTATTAAAACCGAGTAAATTGATATTATTATTGTAGTGTATATTACAAACAACATTATTGTAAACTAACAATGACATTTTTGGATGTTTTTTGTAAAAATATTTGACTTTTAATTTGGACCCCCCCAACCAAATAAGTTCCAGAAGTATACATGGTGGTAGCTCACACTTACAGAAATTGTTTTATCTTGGAGGTGCAAATAATCTTAGCTGTTAAAGCGTCCTAAATCTACTTATACTTGTCATTCATGTTAGAACCTTGGAGCAGTAAATTTAAAAATGTAGTAAGAACACTACGAATTAAATCTTCTTCACAGCTGTTCACAGTTTTAAACAAATTTATCACGAAACACTGGATGACTTTGAATTAATCTTTCCTTTATATTTCCGACGCTCTTTTCATGATTGCACCACTTTCTGTTACGCTTCCATCGCTCGCTTTCCAAATTTTTTTTCTGAAAGCAAATGATGCAAATATTATAGATCGCACCATTGATATTAAACCCCTATAGTAGGCTAGATTAGCAGTCTCCTATACCTCCGCACAGGCGCGAGCGTAGCAAATTGAAGACTCAACCGGCCCATTTCAAGATGGCGATTTGGTGTTTTAATTTATGCTTTTTTAATGCAATAAAGTATTTTACTGGATTGTTTGATATGGTTTTAGCTTGTGCAGCATGGTATTAAACAAAAGAAAACAATACGAAGTGATTGCATAAGGGAATTTAGTAATCATTTGGTGTTAAAGGCTAGTATGCTTACCTGTCAACCTGGCGGCAATCTTGAGAACTATTTGGCCACAAATCGCTCCCATTTGATTAACATGTAAACTGTCATTTTAAGATGGCTTCTAATTGTACCGGAAGTGGACCACCGACTGCTGGTCTAGCCAATTATATAGGATGTCTATGGATCGCACCGATTGATGTGCTTGAAGAAAGTCTAGTGTTTCCAACATTGTTTCCTTGAGCCTTGTTTTATGAACCTTTGCAGTGACGTCCAGATGACTCACATTTTGGTCAACCATTCGCTCAATGTCAAGAGTCGCAATTGTAGTAAGCTGAATCACTTGAGCTTTGTTTTCAGTGCTCCTATATAGTTCTGTAAGATAGTCCAAAACTTCTTCGACTGTTAAACAATAAATAACGTTAACCAAATCATCCCCCTTGCCACTCTGACGCTTACGTAACTAATTGTCAAAATGTGTTAAATATTTATTATGGTACTGGTACAAAGCTTCTAAATCTTGAAGAATTGTAGACCCTTCCCAGATTCTTTTACTTAATGTGTTATGAATTTTTGTATAATGTGTACAAATTTCAGAGAAAAATAATTCTTAATAAATAAAACTATGTTAAATTATCCCATTTAAAAACAGTGCATCTCCGATAATAATTAGCTAAAAGCGAAACCGAATTAAGTACTATAGTTCTATGGTGAGAGCAAACGCCCCCTCAGGGTCAGAATTGGTGAATATAACAATAAAGTTGACAAGAAACTTGTGCGAGTAAGCGAGCTGTGTGTGGAGTAACATTTGCATCCAACGTCCTAATGTATGAAGGCCTATCAGAGTTATCAAAATATCAAATCCAACTCGCAAACTTCTCGTGGTTTTGCCCATGATTAGGAGAGTTTTTTCTCCCTGAAACTAATGGCGAGCTGTGGGTCGTCGTCGGGGAACTTCCTTCTTCTCTTCGACTACCTCCCAGACGGCGACGACAATGACAACACGGACGAATAATGACATAGACGGAGACGACCACGACGTGGGGTAACCCCTGCCCTCCCCATACGCTTGTGGCTGGTTCTGACCATCTCGTCGGGGAACCCCTTCCCTTTGACTACCTCCCCGACGGCGACGACAAAGGCAACACGGGCGGATGATGACACAGATGGAGACGACCACAACGTGGGGGAACCCCTGCCCTCCCCATACGCTTTTGGTTGGTTCTGACTAGCACAGGCCTGTCCACCCCTTGTCCCCCCGCGTCACCCCTTTCGTCCCTCCCTTCGTCTCGATTAGCCAAGTTGCATAAATATGAGAAGTTAAGCAATATCCAATCAATCAATCAATATAAGTAACATTTTAAAAATGACAAAAAAAAGTAATTCCACTGATAACACTAATGTTGAGTGTCATAAAACAGTATTTAACTTTCAAACTACCATAATTAAGATTGATTTACTTTGAAAATCTCAACAGTTCGTTATTTCAGTGGGTGCTTAAGCCCAAACAGACAGATCACTATTTATTATTGAAATAAAATAAAATAATTTTTGCTGTCGACGCTTTTAGAACGGTCTGTAGCGTACACGTGCAGTCTTCACAAGTCTGAGACAACAAAGGATCGGCGCGCGCATCGTATGTCTACCCCACAACATCGCAACGTGACCAATCACGGACATGCACGCAAGTAAGAGCTGCTGCCTATGCCTACGCCTTCTCCTTGCGTGCATGGCCGTGATTGGTCATGGCCACTGACTGCGAGAGAAGGAGGCGGCCTTCGTCTCTCCCAGTCAGTATGTTGTTCTTGTTTGAGGTGGATGTGTTTTGTGTCTGCTCTTCGTTCTGTTCTAACATAGCCTCCACAGAACATGGAGTAAGCTTCTAATATCCGTTTCAGTGCGAGGTGGCATTAAAATGATGGCCCTCAACTTTACTTACCCCTAATAGCTCTGATCTCCCGGTCTATTGTACACCGAGGCATGCATACCTTGTCCGGCAGCGTCGTGTGCTCCGGCCGGCCGGCTCGCGACGCCTTATCTTACCTTTTGATCTAAACATCTTGTCAATAAAATATCAACTAGAAAAAATGTTGATTTTTTGGTAATTTTGATAACATTTGTTTTCTATGATGACAAGTTGTGAATTAAGTAAAAACTGTTTTTTAAATTTCGGTTTTATGATGAAAACTACAAGAGTTATGAACTAATGAAATTGCTATGATCGTTGTGATTTTCATATGCCTACTGATTAACTATCATTGAATGATAAATACATAAATGCACACAACATTTAGAAGGTTTGGGGACTCGTTGGATTTCAATTAAACACAACATTTCAAAATATTTTAATCTTGATAGGCACTTGCTCACAATGAATTGGCGTTGATATAACAACAATCAATTATATAATTCAAAAACTTACTGATTTAAAATAATATAACAGCCAAGGACCGTTTGTTGTTGGTTTTGTTCCTAATAAGCACGTATCATTGGGTTTTTTACACTGATCAATAACAGCATTAAGTTTACTAAAAATCAATTCATTCATTCAAACGACAATTATTATTCATTGTAAACAAGGGCCTTTGTGCGATATTGTGCAATGGTTCTTTATTTCATCAGTAGGGAAACACTCCCGCCTGTGTATAACTGATCACATGTAATGTGCTGCTAACGTAAGGTATGTTAAATATACTAATATGGTAATTAGTAATGACGAATTATAATGGAGGCATCGTAACTTTCGAAAACGTGTGCCCTACCGGGTCACCGGGAATCAAACCCGTGTCGGCTTAAGTACATAGACCCTCACTCCACTTGTCTACCGACTTGCATTGAACAAAAGGCTAATTTTCAAAGGAGACAGGTACAATTATCTCCTTCTGTCAATTACACGCTTAACTGATCTTCCATCAGTCAGACTCAGCCATCGTCTTCAGGGCTGTACAATACCTCCCCTACAAACCGGTTTTTATGCCGACCGCCAGTGCCAGCTCGGAATGAAACGGAGATTACTTCTGCTGATTGTTTATTTTTATTTATTTATCAGATGCATATCACAACAGAGTACAATTACTCCACAAGTGCAAATCATAGCATTACCTAATGGATAGAAAACATACTAATAGACATTAAAATATACAACACAAAATAATACATTTAACTCATTAAACATGTGAAATTATCAATTTAAATGTGAAACTATCAAAATTATTAACATTGAAAATGAATTAGAGATATTCTTGAAAGAAAAATAGAAGAACAATTTTATAATAAAGAAAATACTAATGGAAATAAGCTAGTGAGTAAATTACGTTAATATCCTAATGCTTGAGTGATCACAGATTTAAATTTAAAAATATTTTGAGAGTAGAGATCAATGTCTGTTCCTTCAAGAGGTTTTAACATATTAAAAGAATGCTGTAATCTGTTGATGCATGAATTTTTATGGAGGTCGAGATGACTTAGGGCTGGTTGAAAAGTGTTGTTGGATGAGCGTAGCGAGCGTAGCGAGCGAAGCGAAGATTCCATTTCACTACACTGGAGAAAAAAATCCGCGATGTTTTTTTTTTTTTTTTTTTTTTTTTTTTTTTCTGTTTGTATTATTGTGTGTTTGTTAACACGATTCCGGCTAAACCGATACTCCAATTGCGATGAAATTTTATGGAGACCTTCGAAATCTCTGAACTTAGAACTGCCACGTTTTTGAGCGCAATCGGAAAATTATTTCTCATGAAAATCGCCATTTTACGAATTTTTTCGATTTTTAAAATATTTCTTCGACTTATAACATCTACATGCTTAATTCGATTAAAATGGTTTTTTCACAGAACCTTAATTTTATGAACTAAGATATTCGTGTGAAATTTGAGCGCAATCGAAAAATTATTTCTCATGAAAATCGAAATTTTACAGGTTTTTTCTTTTTTTAAACAAGTCTTTGACTTATAACACCTACATGCTTTATCCTATTGTAATGAATTTTTCACAGAACCTTAATTTTATGAATTAATATATTTTTGTAAAATTTGAGCGCAATCGAATAATTATTTCTTATGAAAATCGCAATTTTACGATTTTTTTCTTTTTTTAAAATTACGATTCATAAAAAAAAATTAAAAAATAATGTTAATTTTGTATTTTTTTAATTTAATTTAAAAAAATTATTCGACTTTGTAATAATTTTGTCACAGAACAACAGAAAATCCTCATAACACAATCATGGCAGCTCAATGCACCAATTACGCTCATCCAACAACGCGGCGGGACTTAAGCGTTTTCCTAGTTAGAACAAGTCTTGTCTGTTTGGTCTTTATATAGTTCTGTTTCATGTCTGTTCTGTCCAGACTGGAAGGTTTAGTTTTCTGGGGAAATTTCAATTAAAATCAACAGTGGACCTCTCATGGATGGTGATGGATGGTACTAAGAACCCCACAAGAAGTCGTCAAAGAAGCCAAAGTCGACGATGTTTCATATAGGCCTATTTTGTTATATAAGGTAACTAACTGTAACGACGACTCTGACAAATAAATAACCAACATCTAGTTAAATAAAATAATTTCTGCTTCATTTATTTACTATCTCAGTATAATTTCCATTCTTTCCAATATAAGACTATTGATTGAATGTAAACAGGGCAATGCCAAGCTGGTTTGCATGGAGAAACTAGCCTATAGGTGCGCATGATCGAGGTTTGTTTGGTCACAGGCACAGGATCCTTTGTGTGTTGTTAACATTCGCATTTTAGACTTAAGATATATTATACCACACTTGTGGAGTACCCTGTTGTTGATAAATAATAAATAATAATAAATAAATAAATACATAAATAAATAAAACAGACAACTTCTAGAACGTGTACTCACATATTTCCCAGAGCAACGTCACACAGAAGCATTATTCTGACGGGGTCTTCCAATGTTGAACGGCAGTACTCGACCGATCCAGTCGTCAAGTCTTCTGAAAAATATACGCCGCTCCCTAACGACGAACCAGTCGGAATGGCATTTGGCGGTGAAATAAGCAGTCCCAGCAATCATCATGGGTGGCATTAGAGGTGAAATTACTATCAGCATGATAAGCAATGCTTATCTAAACTAGGAAGCTTCGCAAATGCTTTTTTTAGTCGCGTTGATGGATGAGCTTCTTTTAAGTTTTTAGTATGCGTGGGATCTCTTTACTTCTTCAACAAGTTCCTTGCAACTCATTTTTGTTAAATTAGGCTTATTTTTATAAAGAAGTACTCATTGCTATGGTAGCCTTATAAGAATGGAAAATATCTGGAGGCCCGTAGATTTGCTTTTTGAATGAATTGTAGGTGATTGTTGTCAAGTTTCTATTGTTACTTGTTAATTGTTATTATACAACTCAAAAAACTCATATTAAAATCTTTATTTCAATAGATTCTGGCTAACTTTTTTTTTTCAAAAGACAAAACATCACCATTACCTTAGTGCTTAATGTCCATGTGAAATATGAACGTTGTAGCCCCATCCTTTTGGTCAGAATCGGCCCAAATATCACGAAAATATCGCATTCAAAATCGAAAAAAAAATGTTAAAAGTACGATATTCATAAAAAATATTTCTTCGATTGTACTAAAAAACGTGGCAAGTCTAAGTTCAGAGATTTTAAAGGTCCCCTGAATTTTTCATCAAGATCGCATATGCCGTTTGCCCGGTAGAGTGCGAACAAACAGACAAAAAACAAAAACACAAATTAAACAAACAAACAAAAACACATAAGAGCTAAATTTTTTGAGGGTTCAGTGAATAAATAAATTAATATATAAATAGGCCTAAATAAATAAATAAATACATTTTATTTAGAGTCTTCCCACTCAGTTATATAACTGATTTTTGGTGGGGGACAGTAACTGTTAATCAAAGCGACTAAAAGCCAACCCTGCAGGCTCCAACGCAATCGACGAGTGAGCGATAACCAGCCAAAGATCGACATTTTAAAATGAAATATAACAATCAGTGGTATGGACAGTGTGATCATCCGCGGATCAGCGCCAGAATTAACAAGGCCGATTCAGAACAACTCTGAATTTTTTACGTGCTTCGTTGCTAGGACGGCTCCAAAGTCACCGTTTACAAACTCCAAAGACACGAACTGATGGACTTAAGTCCAAATCAGAAGTTAGAAAACTTCTGACTTTGGTGGGAATCGAACCCTGGACCGTCTGCATTGGAAGCAGATACGATAACAACAAGACCAATGAGCCACACACAAATTGAAGTCTTTGCTTGGCTTGGATTGGATTAGATTGGACATAAGGCCCGTATGCAATACCCATCATTTACTTTGTACGTACTGTCAACAAATAAAATGACTGAGTACTTATTTGCTAAACCTCTTATTTATACGGTGTTTAAATTAAGAGATACTGAAGTGTGTTGTCGGGGTCCACCTCAATACAAATGTTATTGCCGTGTTCTTCCTAGAGTTTCATGAGTTTATCTTTTAAACTTTACTCGATGAACGATCTAAAATTTCATAAATTTTGCGTTTGTCGTATATTTTCAACGTCTTTTGAAAGAAGACGTTCCTCAACATTAAGAAGACGCTGATCTGGGTGGTGCTTAAACAATTCGGGACCTACTTCATTATTTTCGTGTACAGAAACACTTCAGGTATTCGAACCCGGAAGAGATCTCGGTGACGGTGGAGCAGCTGGCTTCAGAAGGGGCAGTGAGGCTTTTTATCCAACCCGGAAGAAGTCATGACAAAGACGTAAGCGTAAATTTAGAGAAAGTGATAACTGGCTGAACAAAAATTATTTCGAAAGTGACGTCCTTGATGAGGCTGGAAAGTGGCTTGGAATCGAGCCCGGAAGTGCAGGCGATATTGGGGGTGGAGCAGGGCTTGTCATATTGGGGGTGGAGCAGGGCTTGTTTTAAACCAAGAGGGCCATCAAATTCCAACTCGCAACCTTCTCGAGGTTTAGCCCGTGATAGGGGAGTTGTTCTCCGTGAAACTAATGGCGAGCTCTGGGTCGTCGTCGGGGAACTTTCACATTCCCTTGAAGTTCAGACTGATAACTTGACTGGAAGTTCGTTTACCATGCTTTCACTCGTAGAAATCACGATGTAGGCGAGTAATTAATTTTCATTGGGCCTTTAAAATCCAACTCGCTACCTTCCCGTGGTTTGGCCTGTGAGTAGAGATGTTGTGTATTCCCCAAAACTAAGGGCGAGCTCTGGCTGGTTGCGGTGCGTGTTGCAGAGAGAGCTCTCGCGCAACTTTTTATCACAACTTTCTCCATTCACCCAGTTTAACCCATCCTATCCAACATCATCACTCCCATTAATCCCCCGCGTCGCCCCTTACGTTCCTCCCTTTGGAGGGAAGAAAACATGGTGGTAATCCACAATTACGGAAAAAGAACATTTGGAAGATTCCAATACACTTGACATGGGCACTGATAACTCGTCTCGATTAGAAAAGTTGCAGTAATATGAGACGTTAAGCAATATCCTTTCTATATATATATCTACTTTTGAGTGCCCTAAAACAACATTAACTAACTAACTATTGATTAAAATAATTATCTCCTACTCTCAACCTTCTCGTCGTTTGGCCCGTAATAAAGAGAGGTTTACTCCCTTTAACTAATTGCGAGCTCTGGGTCGTTGTTGGGGAACTTCCCCCTTCCATTTTACTACCTCCCCGACGGCGACGACAATGACGTGGGGTGCCCTTCCTGCCCTCCCCATACGCTTGTGGCTGGTTCTGACCAGCACAGGCCTGTCTGCCCCTTGTCCCCCCGCGTCACTCCTTACGTCCCTCCCTTCGTCTCGATTAGCCAAGTTGCATAAATAGGAGACGTTAAGCAATATCCAATCAATTAATCTGTGAAAAATGTAATATTTTTAACTTCAAATGCGTATTGAAATATGTGGGTACAAACAATATATCAGTTCCTCAGTCTTGAATGCTTCAAAGCTATGTTTTAACACTACATTCATGTATCAATACTCAATGAATCAGCTATTTAATATTAAAATGATATTACAAATGCACCATTTAAACTGAACCTAGTCACACCCTTTGTTACCTCTAATGTCGGGTTTGGGTTTACCTCAGGGTGTCCCATGGATTAATTGAAATTTTGTCTCCCCAAGTGAGCATTAAAATAATCTTCATGTAACCTTTTAAAGGGGTATTTAACCGCTAAACTCAAAAAATATTTTTCATTCAGGCTAACTAGTAATGAATTAAGCAATTAACAGAAAAATTATTGGGGCCACCATGACCTCCCAAAAATTGTCAAACATGACATTTTTCGAGCTAGGTCCCATCGGCAAAAATCTCCCTTAAGAAATAAAATGGGGACGATCTTTATGCCCCGTGACGTTGGAGGATTTTGATCCAAAAAAAATATTGGCCATTATTGACGTACTCGACAGCCTTTTCTGTAAATTCTCTTTATGTATTTTGTTTTGTACTTTGGGCAAGTAGTTCGGTCAAAATATGCTGATTATCAAGATGGGGTGTGATTTTGGAATGCATATTTTCACGTGTTTCAGGGTATATTTGGGCACAGTTTCAAGACACGATGTTATAAAGGGGCATTTTAGATTGGTACTATGCTCTAGTATCTATGTGGACCAAAAAGAAGCAGGTTAAAGCCCATTTAGGAAATTTTACAAAACACCAATTTTCGCCAATTTCTCGATCAAAAAAATTACAAAATTCGTGTTAAAACCCAGTTACAAGATATAATTTTTTAAAGTGTCATTTAAGTGTAGTATTGTGCTATAGATCACGTGGTAAAAAATAATTTTTGGGGTTTTTAGCCCCTTTAAGTGTTAATACCTGGAAGTAATAACTAAATATTATATTTGTGTTAAGAGAAAGCAGGTATTCTCATTTTATTTGCATTTTAATTTCCCTGATAATTTATGTCGTATCTCTATAATTTTACATAATTGTGTAAAATGAATTTTTATTGCATCAGTCATTTATTCATAGCACTTTTCCATTAATTGATTATAGTGTAGAAAAAAAATATATGTATTTATTTTCTAGGATGAATCTGTCAAAATGGTCAAAAACAGCCAAATGCTATGTTCCGTCACACAATGTTTCGAACCCTCGTCTGCTTTAACCAGCGGATGGTTTTGATTTTGACAAAATATTTTTTGTTTGTTATTTGCCTGGCTGTGAAATGCCGTGTCCAAGGTTTATCGAATTTTGCACGCTGAAGGTACCCCCAAATTCCGCTCGGAGATTGAGTATACCTTGCAATCTTAACATAATTTAGAACTGGCTATGTACTCCATAGTATTGTCACAGATAATGGACTACACTGTGTTTTATGCATTTCAAATTTCATTTATAATGACTTGACCAAACTCTGATGCACGGACCACCGCAAGGTCCCCC
>JAMZAV010011124.1:0-21908 GCA_024449915.1 Sweltsa coloradensis | reverse complement strand
TTTGGGCCAAAATCACGTTTTTTGGGGATTGCATTAATTAACTACTCAAAAACCAAACTTTTTACAATCGAAACGAAAAAACCCAAATTTTTTAACAAATTCGTGGTCATTTGTGGGAAAAAAATAGTGTATTTTAAATTTTTTAATTTAAATAATTGTAGCCAAAAATGATTAAAAAACAAAAACATGTTCTCTAAATTTTCTATTTTAAACCTAAACCCCAAACAAATTCCATCCCCATGGGTACAGGGTACATTTATTTAATTTCTTTGGTAAATGCTTTGTTTAAGGCGATGCCGATGACCCTTGGGTTTTTTTCTCCAACAAAATGAAAAAAGCACAAGTTTTGTAGCGTGAAATGCATAATTTATTTGAGGATATTAAAATTGCAGGTTGGGCCTGGGGGTTTGTTGTAGCGTCATAAAACGAAATTTTTTGTGAGGTTTTACTTTGTACAAACGCAGGGAACAATTTTCAAAATTTTTTAATACAGTAACGCCTTGATGTTTTTTCTCGTATGATTATGCAATTTCAATAAACGTTTTCACATGTACTAATACACTGAAAAGGATTTCACATTATGAAACAAAAACATTTTTCAATTTTTCTAATCTTGAAAAAGATGCAGTCAAAAGGGGTGTGCCCAAAAATGTAGAAGGGAAATAATTTTTGGGCCCTATTTTAGATTCTCCCTTTTTAGTGTGTAATGCTTGGATGTCTTTTTACAGGTTTTTTTGTATCGTGTGATACTTTTTTTACTATTTTTAGGTCCTCATTGTCAAAAACATTTCTAAAACATCGTTCTTGTGGCATGAACTCAATTCATAGTTATCTTATAACCCTAAACTAAAATGTACAATGTTTCTTGGGCCATATTATCATTTATTAATGTATGCTAAAAAACAAATAAAAAAAGTAATTTTTTTATTCCCTTTAATCCATATTTTTTTTTAATACTTTTGAATCACTTTGGGCCCTTTTTTTAAAGCATATAAACCCATATCTAACCCGTAGCTTATAATACAACAGCGATAAAAAAATTTACCCAAAAACTATCGGAAAAAATTTGGGGCCCTTTCATTCGGACAGGGAATGCGCAAACTCAACGGGCGTTCAACACACATCGGTCTGTAAAATTTTTTGCGCAGTAAAAGGGAAAGTTCTATCAAATCTCGTTTACAAAACCGTCTCACTTTCAACATACGAGTTATTACGACACGGTAGTCTAGGAACCAAGCTATAAATCTTACAATCTTACGCTCATCAGACAGTGATAAAGATTATGCTAATTTTCAAATGTAAGAGATATGCCATACATTTTTTTTAGCTCTATGATATTAGGATCCCTGCGCACGTTCATTTAATTAGTTTTATGATACCGAATTCATCGACTAAGGTCGAAATATAGGCAGAATTACTATTAGTCAGGGCATTTAGCAGGGAAATTGAAAGGAAAGGATTTTTCCTTAGGTGAGAGTATCAGAAATGTTATGCTTTACTACTTTCGGTCCCAGGGAAGTCCAGAATAGGGAAAAATGTCATTAATCGTTTTTTCATACGAATACCATCTTAGGAGTGTGATGCCTGATGATAGATCGAAGCTTCTCTCTTTTCTGTCTGTCCGTGTGTGCGTGTGTCTGTCCGTCTGTCCGTCTGTCGGTTAGAATGCCACGAATACCACGCCCGGTTGACATACTATTGTTTGTCATGATTCCCCTTCAACAGGGATAATGCAGAATGTTTTGGTGACCCTGGGGGTTAATAGGGGGTGACAAACTCAACAGAAAGTTTAAAAATTTAAGTTGCTGGCACCACCTTCATATATTGGATCAAAACAAGCGAGGGTAATTTTTAAAGTTAAGCTAAACCCGGCGCCTCCACCAACGCACGGTGAATTATTTTATTTTTGTATTCTTTTTCTACGATCTGTTGATTAAGTAGCTTCGCTCCCTCTTTTGGATCCTCTGTGCCAGTGCTGGTCGGTACATTGATAAACTGTCAGAGATTTAAAATAAATTAAACCTAGAAAACACAAAACTTCAGCTGGTTAGCCATTTCAGACCCGAATAAAATTGATCGAAATTAAGTAATTTTAAGCAATTAAATTGAATTCAAATTTTTTTTAAATAAGATTTTTGTGTTTTTCAAATATTTGTTGTCGCCTTTTTTAATGAGTTTTGGGAGATTTTGGATTTTGAATTAAAGCTTTGATTCAAGTTTAAAATTTAGTTTCAAAGAACATTCCTAAAACTGGAATTTTTCCTTTTTTTGGGGGACATTTTGCAACCACATATTTTTTTAAATTTTTCCCCTTTTTTTTGCGAGTTGTTTTTTCAAACTCTCTAAAAACGGGCACTTTTTTTCCCATTGCACGGAAAAAAATGTATTTATTTTTTATTCACAAAAAAATATAGGGTCAAATTGGAAATTTTTTCTTTTACCCGTTTCAAATTTGAAATTTGATGACCTTTTAAAATGACCAATAAACTGAGGGTCTAGACCAACACTGTCTACTCTTTAGGCAACTAATTGTTCAGACCCCGGCCCGCGGAAAGAGAATTGCGAAATGTGACAATCTTTTTAAATTTATTGCACCGGGACAAAAGATTTCCTCATCTTTTTTTTAATTGAAAACCGCCTCTTTGGCAGTCCAGTGTAGTCCAGGTAGTTCCAATTAGGGCCAAGGTCATGGCCAGTGGGGGCCCGACCATACAAATTCGGGGCCATGGCCCCCGGGGGGAAATATTGGGTGGGTGGTCAGCTCAGGGTGTAGGGGGGTGGAGGGTGGGGGGGTGGGGGGGGGACGCAAGTGGGCCCAATTAATATTGAATGTTTCTATATAAAATATGAGCTATAAAAGAAATAGTATCTTTCCTGTATGATGAAAATTTCCCCGAACAAGCCCAATATCGTGCGAGGGGAATGTAATTGTGATGGTTTTTAAATGCGCGCTAAAAAGATCGGCCAAATAAAAAAAAAAAGAAAAAGGTCCCCCAAACGCGCGGTACCACCCAAAAATCTAAATTTTTTCTGTAACCACTCCCACCAGGGTGCCCGGGGGGGATGGGTGCCGCGGGGGTGGGGAGGGGGGGAGGTGCCCCCAGGGTTTTGCTTCCAAATCCCTGCCAAGTTTTTTAACTTTTTGATAGTCCTTTTTTTTTCTTGGGTTTTCTTTTTGAGCCAACATTTTTGTTAAAAACGAAATGCATGATTAGCTTTATACTCAAGCAAGAAACCAAACCCCCTCGAGCTCAAAGAGGGAACCTTCCAGACAGTAGCGGCCCACTCCACGGGGAAGGTAGGGGGCCGCTCCAGTACCTGGGACGGGGGGGGGGGGGGGGGAGGCAAAGAAAGGTATTATTGAGAAAATATGAGGAAAAAAGAAAAAAACGCGAAATTCGAAAAGGGGGGTCACTGTAATGGAAATTTAATACAAGAAAACCATACCAATGTTTTTATTACTTGCGTAGACCGGGAAAAAGTGAAATACAATTGATTTTTTTTTAGCGCTGTGGTAAGAAAATTAATTAAAAAATTAATCAATAAAATAGAAAATTACAACACCCCCCCCCAAAAAATAAATAACATTTTTGAAAGGGGCCTACTAATTATAAAAAAAATCAAGGACATATCCAACTATTGCTCCCCCCGATAAAATAAAATAAATGTACAGGTTAATCAACTCCACTCTATTATTTATTGCATATTTTATTTTTAATGTTAAGTGTGAATTAGAATATTCGTAGCATTTTTATAAAAATTAACATTAAAAATTGAGAAGGGTATACACGTCGGGCCTAAAATCCGGGAATGCAATTTGACTGCACAAAAAATACATTTTTTTGATGTTGCCCTTTAGCCCACCACTTTTTTTTTCTAAAACGCCAAAACCCAAAATTTCTCTAAAAACATATTTAAAATTTTCGCCGGGGGCGCTATTGTTTTTTTTGCCCATCCCGGGGGAAATTCTTGTGGACACCCTTTCCGGTGGTATGTTTAATTTGCCTCGGCTATCCAAGGGCTCGCCTGAAAAGTGTTTTTTGGGGCACCCAAAAATTGGGGGCATGGGCGCCCGCAGAAGGGGGGGGCCCCCCCTCTGTCCTCGGGGCAACAGAATCTAATTTGTCCTCATTTGATGTTGGATTTATTATTAAAATTGTACATCGATTTTTTTAAGGGGGGTGAACATTTTTAAATTTAAATGATTGCCAAAATTTTCTGCGAGATAAAATTTTTGTGTCTTTTACCTGCAATAGTTTTTGAAAAAATACCACTCCATGGGTCAATGCGAGTTTTTACCGTCAAAATAAAAGGCTTGCAAAAACGAAGATGTGAGGTAGGGGGTTTTTTAGTTTTTTGGGCGCTTCAACGGCAAAAATTATTCGGGAAAATCAGATTTTTTTTAGTGGGACAAAAAAGCTAAAAACCCCCCACCTCAATGTGAGAATCTTAGCCTTTGACTTAAGGACAAAAAATGGGGGGGGGGAGGGAATATTTTAAGGTTTCTTTGGTATTTTTTTTGTTTCGAGTATGACTGCACAAAAAATTTCATAATTTTGGTTTGTATTCAGCCCACTATTTTTTCTAAAACCCACCAAAAACCCTTCTAAAAAAACCTGATTTTAAAAATTTTCGCCTGCGGCCTATTGTTGGGGGCTCTCCCCCCAAACCCCCTGTGCTTGCCCAACGAAAGTACAAATTGTAGCTTTTACCCCCGGGTTCCAAAATTCCTGCGGGCGCCCCATACATGGGTGGGTGTAAAACTATAAAGTTGGCCCCGCGGGTTTTCAGGGGGTTCAAGCCCCCACGGTCAGGCCTTTCTTTACTTGCGTGTTTAACTGATTGCTCAATGCACTAATGGCACCTTCGTTCTTTGTTGTCGTTTATAGCTGATGATTATCGTAACCTTTCACACGCATTAAATGATCTTGAGAGTGCACGCCCTTCTTTGTTTATTTAATGGATTATGTGCCCAACCATAACAAAATATGTTCCAAAGTATGTAAAAAATATTGTATTATTCATAGAAAGAACTGCACGCTGTAGGATACAAACCAGTCAACTTTACTAGGAAAACGACAAAGTCGTTGTTAGACGAGTGAGCGAGCCAAGTGTTGAGTACCCGGTAACATTCCATTGCCTCCCCCTACCTAAGGCTGGATCCAGCATGGTTCTTTCCTCCCTAGCCTATCATAGACTAGAGTGGCGCATTATGGTCTTATAGTTGGCGCACTCTTATAATTTCTTTATGTTTTTAATGCTTTTATTTTTTTTTTCGTTGTAATATTTTTTTTAAATAGCAAAATTTGGATTTGACGTAGGCCATTTAAAAAAAAAAAACAACAGTTATTTTCTTTGTTTCGCTGGAAATATGTTTTTTCTTATTTTTTCATGTGTTACATTTATGTGGTTTGAAAATTGAGCATACTAACCTTTTTTAAAATTACTGAAATTTTCAAAAATTTTCCCTCCCTTTCCTTTTCACCCTTTAGGATTTTGGATCACAAATAGAATTCACCATACCATTCAGAAGATTTAAAAAAAAAATTTGAACAGCAACTTAAAAAAATATAGAGCAATGTTTTTACAAAATTGTATATTTTTGTATTTTTTGCACCCCTGAAAAGTTCCCCAGAAAAGTGGACGAGTACGTTGTAGGACTCGTTCACGTACTCCAATGGGTTAATGCATTCGCAAAATCTTGAATTCAAGCACTGGTACGGGTGAAGCTGGTTAATCAGTAGATCGTTGAAGGACAGAAAAATCAAATAATACGTAAAAAATCTCGTTTCTGGTGGAGGTGCCGAGTTTTTAAAGATAAAGTTTTGGTGAGGTTATCTTTGCCCCCTGACCCCCAGGGTCATGAAAAACATTGTATCATCATCAACATCGTTAGCCAAAAACACTGCATGTCATGTTCGTTTTTTATCGGGAGACTTACGTGAGCCAAGCACAGACGGACGGACAGAAAAGTGATGCATATATCGGTACTACGTTTCCACATAATAATTACAAAATATTAAAAATTTCATATTTGAATAGTTGAGTATAATATGACATTGAACTCTATATCTTTCTTGAGATCACAGCCAGTATCTTTTTTATTTGTTACCAAATTTATTGAGTTTTAATGCATTGTTGTAATATTACTAGGGAAACGCCAAAGTCGTTGTTAAACGAGGAGTTAGCCAAGTGTTTTGACTTCTAAAACCGGACCGTCTGGTCACCTTACAGGAGCTCACTCTGCTTGCCACAATAATTATTTAAAATTGAACATTCAAATGCGAATCGTATTCAAAACGTATTAGCGTGAAACATTAACAAATTTCCAAGATAAAACAAAATCACCTAAGTTTTATTTCCCATTTAACACCCCTCAAAAATAATACGGGGTTGTAAAATTTTAAAAAAGTTGGAACTAACGGGTATCGAACCCCATCCATCCGTGCGGTAGGCTAAATGGTTACCACTAGGTCATGCAAGGCCCGTCACCCCCATCCCGCTAACTGCTACAAAACAAATGCCATTGATATTATTAAAAATCACATTTTTATTTATTGTGGGTTTAAATCGCAATGGATCAAGCTGATTTTGTTAACAGTTCTTAGTAAACTCGTACCGGATGTCTGTTTAAAATTTCAGCGCAATCTGTTCAGCGGTTCGGCTGATTTTCGACGTACAGACAGATAGAATCACAGAATGAGAGCCGTTTGAGTTGAATGGAGACACTCAGTCGCTCCGCTCCCTCGTTTAACAAACTACTATGGAAACACCAAAGTCGTTGTTAACGAGTGAGTGACCCATGTGTATAGTATCCGTATCATTTTCCCATACTGGCTAGATTGAGCCTTAGGTATATGGGAGAAAAAGCCGATGTTCCCGGGTACTCAACACATGGCTCACTCACTCGTTTAACAACGACGTTGGGGTTTCCCTAGTTATTTAAATTGAACATTTAAAATGCGAATCATGTTTCAAAACGTATTAGCGTGAAACATTACCAAATTTCCAAGATAAAACAAAATCACCTAAGTTTTATTTCCCATTTAACACCCCTCAAAAATAATATGGTGGGTGTAAAAATATAAAAAAAGTTCGAGCTAATGGGTATCGAACCCCAACCTTCCGTGCGGTAGTCTAATGCTTACCAATAGGCCATGCAAGCCACGTAGTTATCGTCCCACTAGCTGCTACTAAACAAATGCCTGCTCTATATTTTAAAAATCACATTTTTATTTATTGTAGGATTAAATCGCAATGAATCTAGCTGATTTGTTAGCAGTTCTCAGTAAACTCGTACCGGATGTCTGTTTAAAATTTCAGCCCAATCTGTTCAGCGGTTCGGCTGATTTTCGACAGACAGACAGAATCACAGAATGAGAGCCGTTCGAGTTGAATGGAGACACTCGGTCGCTCCGCTCCCTCGTTTAAACTATTTCAAATATTTACTTAAATGTAGTTCATTGTTGTGTCTGCATCTATGTAATTAGATTTATTTAGTTGTCCTCCTTTGTAAATCAGTTTTTATAACTGAATAGGATAGACGTTACATAAATAAATAAAAATAAATAAAATAAGTGTGAGAACCTCTATCACATGCAATCCAGGTCTGCATACCTCTCACATATTCCCACCGTAAGGTGTAAGATGATCCCACAAGGACAACACACGGGAAACCAGCCGGCGTTCAGAGCAATATCCTAAAGAAGGCACTTATCCCAGTACCGTTAACAACGTCACTACATAAACGTGGACCTTCATTAACTTATTGATTCGTTAATGGCCTCTCGATATTTCATGCCAAGAGCACTGCAAACAATTAAATAGATGTACACTTGGGACTGACATTATTTTCAACCGCGATAACTGCATTCGTAGCGGAGAAAGAACAGACTCAATCAATATTTGTTTTGAAAATCTAAACCGGTACAACGACTTGCTAGGCATACAAAACTGATTTATAGTTTTCAAACATACTCTATTATTATGGTTGAAGTGTTGCGCATTCGAATTTGCTTATAAGGTGCTATATTATTTACGTCTTAGGTGAAGTCAATATATGTTCACATTCATTTTAAATTACCTGCTAAACCATAAATGTATACACGTTATAACCGTTTCCTCCAGGCACACATCATTTAGCAATAAAATACAAAATATGTGACACATTATTTGCCCATTGTAAAACGTCACAATGTATTTGTTTAGACTACAAGTACGAACTTCGTACGTTTGATTGAGGTGTTTTAGAAATAGGATAATTCTTTGGGTTTCAACTGTTAGTGCAAACATGATAGGATAATATTTTATTGTTAAAAACACCGGAAGCAACAAACTTAATGTTTCCAGGTCAGTTATTTTATTTTAGATTCTGTAATTAAACTCTAAAGTTTTAGGTCCGCTCTTTTATACGAGAGTTTCAGATGACGTCACACCGACTGTCATGGCCGACCGATGGGCAAAAATTACGTGGCGCCATCTAAACGCAATTGTTAAAAAGGAAATTTTATTGATTATTCCTCAAAGCTGCATAACATTTAGCCAATATGTATTTTTATATCTGTAATTAACGTTTTAGAAAGGAGACAATGGTAATTGAAGCTCTGCTTCATAAAAAGCTGGGGACCCAGTAAAAGCGGACTATGGAGCTGGACACTTTCGAAGCGCTGAAATAGACCTACCGTTTTCGTAGCTGACAAAAAGTATTTCAATATACTGGAAGAACCTAAGCAATTATGATTGACATTTGAGTCGTACAAATTTCTTTATCAGTAGTGACTTAGACGACGAAAAATACGTGATTCTCCTACCCGCCTATCGTTGCCATGTACTACGACCCAAGTTTTTTTCCACTAAATGAGTAGACAATTAATTATCGTACTAACTTTTATGGAATGAAAATCTATTAAAACATAGGCCAATAAACAATTTCCCGCACATAATATAGTATTAATTAGGAAAGGTAAACAAATATCAAGACAATTCTATTCCCCCCCCCCTCCCCCCCTACTACAGCTCGAACGTAAAAAGGTTTACAGCAGCATGCTTGTGAAGTATTGTGAATCGACAATACAAAACAGACACCACAACAACATACGTAATAAGAATTACCTACTATGTCTTTACTAGTGAAGCTAATTACAATAGCCAGTGTTGCAACCGACGTCATTGTGTCTTCTTCAAACTATTTAGTATTCAAAACAATTATCTTACGTGTTATCAGCCAAGCGATGCAGTCTGCGACTCCTTAGCTACTGCTTGCTGCTGCAAATACTGTTAGCCGTTTGCAATCATTGTTATTATAGTGACAAGGCCATTATCGTGGCATGTAAGGACAAATGTGCTTCCCTTCCCAAATCCTTTTGAATTACAATGATGAAGTATCTTTGAAAATTATGTATCGCCAAACTGATTGTACTTTGTAAAGGTACTTGCTAGTGCATTTGCCGCTAGCTGATAGTCAATTATTGAGATCGTTCATTTATATCAAGATGTGGTTGATTTTTGATCGGTTAAGTGTTGCCGTTTTTTTAATTAAAATTGTAACTAGCAAACTTAATTGCAAGCTTTGGAAATAAGTGTCGGTTCGTTCCTGAACGTGAACCCAGGTTTGAAGAAGTAGATGTAATCATGATATAGCGTCGGCGTTTTGTCGACCTCGTACAATAGTCGAGTTACAATGGAAGTTTTGATTATTCTTTGAAGATGCCAAAACACTTTAATGAAAACAACGCATAAAAATACCGTTCGCGAAACTGAAAACCATTTTCTCCTCATCAGCGTTTGCTAAAGAACCATGTTGGAATAAAAGGAAAATTGAAAGAGGCAGTTCTTAATTTATAACATTAAAATTACACTATGTTTAAGCCAGCCGAGTATTATATTCCCACTATGTGAGATCATTAAGGAAAACTAAAAAATAGGCTTTTTGTTTTCTTTGTTCATATCACCTTGTTTTTGTCAAATCCAATGGGATGGGGGTGAGAAATGTAAAATCTTATCTACCTTGTTGGTTTTGAATATTTTTGCTAATATGATTTTGTTATCATAAAAAAAATCCTGGGGGATTAGCGGAAATTTTTTTTTTTTTTTTTTTATTTTCATAATTTCCAAACGTTGTTTTTATTATAATAAAGAGCGTTTTCACAAAAGTGTTTTAAATACTCGCGGATCGTGAACTCTTCTAACTTTTAAACTAAATATTCTTTGAATTACAACACAGCGAACGAGGTAAAGAAGCAATAGCTAATCAAGATATTGTCGACGAAACCAAGTACCGATAAAATTTCTTCTTGCATTGCTTCTGCAGTCCTTTGAGAGTATGGAAAGTATTGATGGAATTAGAACAATTAATTTGATTGATTTTTTCGTGATGGCCCCGCCCCCTGACCCCAGGGTAACCAAAAACATCTGTATCGTCATTCTTACAGAGTAATACAAACAAACTGCATGTCAGCTATAGAGTCAAGTTTGAGTTTTATCGTGAAACTTGACAAACGCCCCACGACGGACAAAAATAGTGAACCATTAAGATTACCCTCTGACATCTTTATGTTTGGATGTGTATCCCTGGTTTTAGAAACAGCCCACACCACTTTGAGCACTGTCTACCATGATAATGTACATTGCAGTTTCAAGTTGTAGGACAGCACGTACGAAATATCGATAACGAAAAAGGTCGCTCATCATGATTGATGTAAGTTTTGTCAAGTAGCACTTTGCATTCGTGTGTTATCTATAATATCACACTACACCGCCTTGTCCATATTGCGAATCACTCTGCACATCGACAGTACTCCACATAGTTGAAGGATCGGATTAGAAAAATAAAACAAAACGAAATGTTTAAGAGAAGTCGCTGAGGCTTGCGCGGGATAAGTGCACTCGTTAGACTTTTGATAATTTTAGCTGGAGGTTTAGCTTTAGCTAGCCACGCGGTTACAGTAAGTAATTCCTTTTCCAGACTTTTGTACAACTTTTGTGTTCTTTTAAATTTAAATTTTTTCACCTTCAATTTTCTTCTCAATCATTTGTAGCACAATCAAGTGGCATTTTTTAATCCGTCCCCATTTCCAAACTAATGCTCGATTTTGGGCGAGGCTATTTTTGTCTTTCTAAGCTGCCGGTTAGACCTGACACAACTTCTTCAACCTCCTCTTCATCTGACAACTCTTCCATATCCTGCTGCTTTTTTATATTTTGCAGGCATGACCAATAATATAGAAACTTTATTTTATTTTTTATGCTCGTTTTCAAAGAATTATTGCGAGACATCGTAGCAAAAAGACGAAAAAGTCCAAAATCCAAAACACAAGTTTCAATATTCCTGAAATTTCCATCAAACCGTTTTAGGATAGAGAAAATTACTTCTTTCTTTCAAGTTAAATTAAAAGTTTAATACAGTAAGTTACGAAAAGGTGCTTTAAAAGTTTTGACTGTTGCTATTATTTGCCGTAGTTTACAATAATCTAATACCTTTTGAGCTTTCGCAAATACACGAAATCAATAATTGATTGATTTAAAATCTACATTCTGCATTCCATTGCTTCTTTATATTAACGTTCACTTGAATATGATTTTTTTATTTATTTATCATGTTTACACATGCAAGCACGTTAATGGTTGTTAGGAATAGTGCATAGCCCCAATCAAACTACAAATATAAACATGTTAATAATATATCTATCATATTATCCATTAACACGAAAATCAAAACACAAAAAGTTAATGGTTTTTGCGCTGGAAACCGCCTCCGCACTAGACACAGTGAGTCCTCTTAACTAACGGTTCAATGTGGGATCGAATGATGATGGTCTTTACACGGTATTGACATGTATTGGACGAGACAAACATTGACTGGGGGGCCTTCATTAGTCCGAGTCATTCTAGCCATGCATTCATTCGCATTATCTGGGGATCGAATAACCATTCGATTACAGTTTCATTATGCTTTGGTGATTGGTACTTTATGATTTATTGTTACATTGTACTGTATCCGTGTACTACGATGAATTATACAGATGATTTTGACACGTAAATAAGGTGTCTAGACTTGCCTTGTAAGGGGTACCAGCAAATGAGTGAAGGAGGAATTGAATGTTGAGCGAATAGGGGGCGAATGGATATGGACACTAAATTGATAATGATAGAATGCAAATTTTGAAGAAATCACACTTGATTATTTATAATATTGAATAGAATAATAGATACTTTATTATTATTTTGTGTTTTTAAAGAACTTTTGCCTCACATAATATACCTACCTGCATGATATGCGTACAGTATATTACAAAGATGTGCTTGTAGAATCTTATGGCCGTACGTTGCTGGAACTCGGACAATTAGATGTCCAGTCCCTCTTCAAGTGTCTACGAGGTAATTTTGGAATGGATATTTGTGCAGTTATTATCGAGGGCCTCAATCTCTTGCATTATTAAAACGACTTATGAAAACCTCGGAAAACTTTCAGTCAGTATTGCGAATCAGAGTCTCGCGCTATTACCCAAAAAATATTTTTTCCGCATAATCTATAGCGTAATATTACTACACTAAAATGATCGTTTAAAACATTTTATCTTGTTACTGTGATTTTACACAAATTTTTCACGTTTTTAATAATGAAATTTGCGAAAATTGGCGTTTTGGGAAATTTCTTAAATTAGCTTTAACTTGCTCTCTTTTTTTTTTCTTTTTTGTACCACATAGATACTAGAGCATAATAACAATTTAAAGTGGCGCTTTATAACATCGTGCCTTGAAAACTGGCCACAATATACACTCAACGCGCAAAAATATGCGTCCGAAATCACACCCCTCTGGTAATCAGCATATTTTGACTGCAACCACGTGCCCAAATTACAAAACAAAATATAGAGGATTTATATAAAAGGCTGTCGTGTACGTCAATAAGACCAGATATTTGTTTGCGATCAAAATCCTCCAAGGTCATGATAGGGCTTAATGATCGTCCCCATGTTATTTCTTATGGGCGATTTAGCCGATGGGACCTAGCTCGAAAATACAAAGTTACGACTTTGGGTAGCGGGGTTAGTACCCTTTAAGCTGAGCTTTATTTGCTGTTCCGATCGGATTTGTTAATTCATCCCCTATTTAATCACGTGCCTTTTCACAGCTCATTCTTCTTATTAATTTTAAACAGATTGCCTTCGGAAACTTCAAAAGATACTTCTTGGCATTTCACATAAGTTCTCTATTCAGGGTGAATGATCGACTAAACCTGCATATTAGAATGTAATTAGCACCTAATGAAAAAATAATTGAACATTCTAATCGAAATCATTATATTTTAATTTTAACCCATATTAAATGAACAACGCGTCCATATAAAATAACCTCTTTGAACAATGGCGCCTCGTTTTGTCTTTGCCATTGTGTGGCAATAAGAACGTTTCAATATAAGTAACTCATTATAAAACTATTAATACATCCGTGCAATTCGGATGACCTTGATCTGATTTAAGACTTGAACCCACCACACGTTGTTACAGCATATTATAATAATAATAATATAAATAATAATAAATAATAATCCCCAATAATAATAATAATAATAATAATAATAATAATAATAATAATAATAATAATAATGGACAATGTTTTGGACCACAATGGCTGTATGTTCCCCATTTCTGTCTAAGTAAGCAAAAAAAACAAATTGTATAATTAACTCTCCTTGCACTCCGTCGCTGAAATGCGTGTTTCTTAGCCACACTTTACTTAACTCATTTTCACAAATTAAAAAGCTTTTCAAAAAAAGTATGCCCAATTTGTTATGTCTTTCATACATCATATATTGCATATTCTTATTTACTTATTAGACAACAATTTTTATTTCTTTATATAATTATTGCAAACCGTAACACAGCTTTGTAAATAATGAACAAAAATTCGAGAGTACAAATGGTTATGGGTTTACGTCTATTTTTATTCAATGTCAGCCTTATGGAAAAACAGAGATAGATTTCAGTCGGTTAGTTATAACGGCTTAAGGAAACAATAAAAGCCAGGATTCACGCTCTTAGAAATAAATTTCTAAAAATAAATTGGTATGGATGTAGGGTAATTTTTTTTAATTCCATCACATCAGACCATTCACACAAAGACCAGAATTAAATCCGTGTACATTTGATAATGTTATTGAAGCAATTTGAGTTTGTCATTTTTTAAAGATTTTTAGTATTTTTTCATATTTTGTTTCATGATTTTAAAGGGTTTTTGGTAAATTTTAGATTTTGAAGAAAATTTACATTTTGAGATAAATCAAATTTCCGGGAAAACTAAAAAATAATTTTTAGCTGTGTTTGCAGATAACTATTTCAAACTTCTCTAAAAAAGGTGCCATTCGTACCATTGGCACGGGGGAAAAAATTTAATTTTTTATCCACAATAAAAAATAAAAAATAGGGGTAAATTGAAAAACCCTATTGTTACCCGCATATAAATTTTGAAATTTGATGAGGGCTAAGTAATAAGACAATCAATTACCAGGATAAATATGTAGAAATCTCCCATGAGTTACCACCATTGATATTAAACCCCTATAGTAGGCTAGATTAGCAGTCTCCTATACCTCCGCACAGGCGCGAGCGTAGCAAATTGAAGACTCAACCGGCCCATTTCAAGATGGCGATTTGGTGTTTTAATTTATGCTTTTTTAATGCAATAAAGTATTTTACTGGATTGTTTGATATGGTTTAGCTTGTGCAGCATGGTATTAAACAAAAGAAACAATACGAAGTGATTGCATAAGGGAATTTAGTAATCATTTGGTGTTAAAGGCTAGTATGCTTTACTGGTCAACCTGGCGGCAATCTTGAGAACTATTTGGCCACAAATCGCTCCCATTTGATTAACATGTAAACTGTCATTTTAAGATGGCTTCTAATTGTACCGGAAGTGGACCACCGACTGCTGGTCTAGCCAATTATATAGGATGTCTATGGTTACCACAGCAAGTGCAGCCATATTGGCTAACAAGCCATGCGCACAAGAGTACGAAGTTTGGCGGCATCTTTGAACAAGACAAATGATCGATCATGCTACATTACATGATTGTTTTTATTACACGCCTCGGAGTAACACGGGTCCAACGCTCGGACAGCTTCCATCCTAGCTAATTAATAACTGTCCGTACCTTCTGTTGTTGCAAGTAGTCAGTGACAGGGCGGAAAGTTTCGCATCTCTCAAGTCTTAAGGCGACGTGGGATAGAAGCAGCACTTAGAGTTTTGGAATTGTTTTAATTCACCATAGGGTAGGTCTCTACGCTGTTAGCCTGAAGTCAGAATGAGTGTAATGAGCATTTTCAAACCACCTTATAAGCAATTTGATTCTAAAAGTTAGCATTCTGGAGCGTATTGAAATATCAAAACTAGATTTTTGTAGCAAATTAACGAATTCTTGTTCCCCCTATTCAAAAACTTCATGATGAAACTTTATACACCTTGTTATGGATGTCTATAAGTTGATTTAAAATAAAAAAGCAGTCACATTTTTTAATAATTATGTGTAAATATATTTTGAGTATAATAACCATTTTGTAGCGTTTTCATAGTATTGCAAACTCGCTGAATTTGCATCACATAATATGGTACCTAATTAGTAATTACCTATGGTAAAGTTAATGTACACATTTGCAATGAGCACACCAAGAAAATATAATTGAAACATGGAAATGAGTTAATGAATATTTTCTTTGTTTGTTAGAGTTACATCATTTTTGGTTTGCGCCGGAGAACACAACTTAAAACTATTGTTGCCAAACAATTAGTGATGATTGTTTGATAACTGTATGTGATTATTAGGGGGTTAGGGTACTTTATCTGTATTTTGTATGTATTATGTTAGGGATTAATCAGGACTCGACATAGAATAAAGAATAAAGTAAAGAGACAATGCGTTTGTCTTTTTTTCCAATCTGTCAAGCTTAGAAAATCTCCTGATAATTTTCTATCTTTACACGGAAATACAAGAAACCCATATCAAATTTTGACTGCATCTTGATCTTCTAGAATTATACTACGAGTGACATTGAAGGGAAGTTTTAGTTTTCATTATTTACAGCATAATTAGTTGTTTTACTCAATTGTGTGGGTAAAGCTGAAAAATAACATAGACAATTGAAGTTTTATTTGATTCTGACAGAAGTAAATAGTTCATATATAGATTTAAAATCATTTTTAAACCTTACTTGTACCTAAGACAAGGTATTATATATCTATTATAGTATAATACTTAGTAGTTGGACGTAAACTCCGTTCATTATTTTACAGATTTGTGGGGATTTAAAGTCTTTAAATTTACTGAGGGAACCTCATAAGCTACTTTAAAGTTTGTTATTTTGTTTTATAGCCAAGTGTCAATATTATTTGTTTACACTTTCTTGACAGCAGAATAAGGTTAATTGAATTATATAAGACCTTTTCGATTTAAATAGTGATTCATTTTCATTCAGAATGGTTAAGTATTGTACCGTGTGTAAGTTGCAGAAGAAATATAAAAATAAAAGCCTAAAGTGTTACGTATGTAAAGCTTTTTTTCATCGAATGTGTATAAATATGAGCAATGAGACATTCGATTCATTGCTTGGACGATGGGAATGCAATAAGTGTATAGTCAATTGGAATACCAGCAAGTGTCTTCAATGTGGTGTTCAAGATGTCTATGAACTGAAGAATAGAACAAGAAGAGTTTCGCCGAGATGGTACTGTATGAATTGTTTATTTCCCCCTCTAAGTGTACACGATCTTTTTAATCATGATGTCGACGAAGAGTCTCAAAGTAATGATGATGTAACTAAAGGTTTACCAGTATTGCAAAAAGGAATGAAGCTTGGACATCTTAATATACGTAAGTTGGATAAGTATATAGATCAGTTGAGGGTTATTCTTGACACGTACAATTTTGATATATTTGCTTGCTGTGAAACATATTTAGATGAATCTGTTCCAGATGGTTTTATTACTGTTGACAATTATAAAATGCTTAGATTTGATCGTGAAAGGGTAGGGGAGGGTTAGTATTTATATGCTGAGAAGTTCATGTCAAGTGTAGTTGAGTGTAAAGTTAAATTTCCGATGGATGTAGAGTTTGCAGTCAGTTAAATTCTGGCTTCCAAATGTAAAACCAATGATTTTTACAGCAGTTTATAAAGCTCCACAGGTAAAGTTAGAAGAATTTTCAGATTTTTTGATAGTTTTAGTAAATAATTTAAAGTTGGAAGCTAATGAATTATTTTTTCTAGGTGATTTCAACATTGATTTGAGTAAGAGACATTACCAGTAAATCATTTCAAAATTCTCACTAGATCACATGGATTGGTGCAATTGATAAAATCTGTTTACTAGGGTTAATAATAGGTCAGCTACTTTAATTGATCATGTTTATGTAAATCACAATGAAAATATTATTCAGTCAGGTCTTATAAGTGTAGGATAAGTGATCAAATTTGAAATTAAATTTAAATTGTGTTCGTAAGATAATAAGCAAAAGTTTCTTCCTAAATTTGTAAATACTAGAAATTATAAGAATGTTGATTGGAAGCAGGTAAATGAAGAGATATCAAGTGGTCCCATTGACCAAATTGGTATGGCGGTAAGTTCCGATGATAAATTAGAAATGTTTGTTAAAGTAACCGTGGAAACTCTAAATGAGCAAGCACCCCCTTGAAATTAAGAGTTAAAGGAAAACCAGCCCCATGGTTAACAGCAGATATTAGGAAATCCATGCATAGGAGAGACCACTTGCGCAAAGAATTCAGAATTTTTAGAAGGCCATCAACGTGGGAGGAATACAAGAAAGTTAGAAATAAGGTAAATAATCAGATTCGTTTTTCTAAGCGTGAGCATTTTAAGTCTTCTTTTGATAATGATATTTCTTCAAAATCTTTATGGTCAGTTTATAATAGTTGACAGGTAACAAAGTGAAAAATGAGTGTAGCATAGCCTCATTGACAAGAGAATGGGGTATCCTACACGTCTAATCCTGACATTTGCTGTTTGTTACAGAAAAGTTTTGTTGTGAACAATGTAGATTTTCCAGTGAAATTGGTAAGTTTAAAGATTTAAATAGAAAAGAAGCAGATGATCTCCCGCATGTAAAGGTAACTAATGAAGAAGTCATTTCAGCAATTAAACGCCTTAAAATTAAAAGCTCGACAACACTTCAAGAGATTCCATGCATAGTATTCAAGAAATGCGCATCAATAGTCGGATTATTAGCGTATCTAATTTCCCATTTCTTTCTTGTAGGTGATTTCCCAACACAGCTGAAATTGGCAAGGGTAACACCTATTTATAAGGGTAAAGGTAAAAAGAGTGATAGGAATTCTTATCGACCTATATCAACTCTTCCAATTGTAGGGAAAATTATTGAAAATATTTTGCACATGAGGTTATTACATGAAGTGGATGCATCTGAAGGTTTAAGTGAAAACCAACATGGTTTTAGGAAAGGTAGATCAACGCAAAGTGCCTTCTAACATTTACAGATTTTATCTATAAAGGGATTGACAAGCGGAATGGTAAGGTTGGAGCTGTTTTTGGTTGATCTTAGGAAAGCATTTGATTCAGTACCTTTTTTACCTCTTTTAATAAAATAAAAAACCAGGTATAACATAAGTCCTTATTTGTTATCAATATTAGCGGATTACTTTTTAAAAAGAAAAATGTTTATCAATCTTGCAAAATATAGTTCAAAGTATTCAATATATTTTGTGGAGTACCACAAGGATCAATATTAGGACCCCTTTTATTTATTCTTTACATAGATGATATATCTACTATAATGGGAGGAATCAATTATATTTTATATGCTGATGACTTGGTCTTTTATTTAGAAGGTGTGGATGTTGAAGAAATCGTAAGACGTCTTCAAGAAGTTTTAAAGAGGATGGATGATTGGTTTAAAACTCAGGAACTTGATATTAATTATAGTAAAACAAATTTTATGATTTTTCATAAGGCTAATGATAGAAGCATGAATGATATTCATTTGACGTTGAATTGTAATGGTAAGCTAATTTCTAGAGTATATGAATTTAAATATCTTGGAGTTTTCTTAGATTGTAATTTAAATTTTAAGAAACATTATGAATATGTATGTAATAAAGTATCATCAGCAATAGGAATTATAAGTAGAATGAAGAGGTTTGTAACAGAGAGAATGTTAAAGTTACTTGTAGATTCTTATATTCACTCTATTATTGATTATTGTTTAGTGGTTTGGGCAGTAAGACCTTCTACCGAATATGTTGTACTTCAGAAGAGAATTGACCATCTGTTTGATTCAATTCCTATAAGCCAAGATTTACAATCTGATTGCTTCACGATTGAGGAAAGAATGAAATATAGCGTACTGGTAAATACATACAAAGTATTGAAAGGTATGTATTCAGGTATTTTACCCAATATTTTTCAATTTGTTGATCGTGATAGAAATTCTATTCTAATGAACTCTTTGAAAGTTCCTAAATTAAATTCTGAATCATTAAGAAAGTCATTCTTGTACAGAGGAGTATCCTTTTGGAATTCAATTTCTTATGATATTAGAAGCCAGTTTTCTGAGCTAGGCATAGTACACTTTAAAAGTAAGCTTGACGCAATGATAATGAATCGAAGAACAAAGAAGAATTGATTTTTACTATTTATTTGTGGGCATTGTCACTGTGTTTATGTAATGTTAATTTATATTCATATGTTTCTTATTTATGATTTTGCTGTTCTCTTTGTTTGTTTATTATTGCTTTGATTTTGATGTATTCAATGTATTTTCAATTGATATTTTTCTGCCTAGATTGTCTGGTTGCCGCCCACTGGTGGAACTTGCAACTTGAGTTAGGTGTCCTGTATCATTGCTGTGATCAGTTTTTGACTTGAACAATTTTAAATAATTATATATCTGATATAGTTATATATTAAAGTCAAGATCTTTTGTACTAAATTGTTGTCAAGATTTGAACACAAGAATGATGGTTGAAACACAAGAATGAAGATTCGCGTTCGGTGGTTTCTTCCGCGAAAGATTGGTTACTCCCTGATTTGCTGTTCCTGATTTTTGGCAAAACCTCATATTCGTTTGAGTGGGATCGTCTAATAAATCAGTTTTTTCTTTTCGTTTTTCTTTTTTAATGTTTTTTTTTTTCTTTTTTCTTTCTTTCTTTCTTTTTTTTTTTTCTTTTTTTTTCCTTTCCTTTTTTCTTTTTTTTTATTTTCTTTTTTTTTTCTTTTTTCTTTTCTTTTAATTCCCCACCCCCTTTTTTTATATATTCGATTCATTTATAAATTGCATTTAATATCCTTTTTATTTGTTATCAAATTTGGTGAGTATTTAATGCATTGTTGTAATATTACTATTTCAAATATTTACTTAAATGTAGTTCATTGTTGTGTCTGCATCTATGTAATTAGATTTATTTAGTTGTCCTCCTTTGTAAATCAGTTTTTATAACTGAATAGGATAGACGTTAAATAAATAAATAAATAAATAAATAAATCGTTTTTTACATCCCTACTTAACACGTTCATCATAACTGTAATAATGAATGGTTGTTTGACTATTTTATTTCCGGCAGATGTGTTAAGGTGTTGAGTTAGTGAGATTGATGTAAATGTATGAAGATTACAAAATGGCGTCCGTTCTATTGCTTTTTTAGAACACACTTCGCTCTCTGAGCGAATCGTTTACGCTCGCTTGATTTACAACATTCGTGTTGTTGTGTTTCCCACATTGCTAATAAAGTAGTAAGTATAGCGAGGGCCAAGGGGTAAATTATATATCTGCTCGACGCGTCATATGATAAAGTAACGTGAATATATTTACTGTGTAGGGTACTCTATACAACAGTGACAGAACAATAGGCATTTCACTTTTTTGTCTGGAACAGATAACACATTATCAACAGCAACGGCACGGGAATATCAAAATTAGGGAGTGAAGTTACTACGTAAGCAACAGATCGTCAAATAAGGACAACACAACGGAAATATAATGTTTCTTTCTATTGTTCAAAGTTAGTTGTGGTGGCTAGACCGAGATGGATTACTGCAGACCAGAGCTTTGTTAGATAAAATCCACTTGCTTGAGAAGTGCCAATACAGAAAATGCTGTGTTGGTTTTACCTACCTTGGCCATACTACGTCTTAGGTTTGCCGACTGGTGGACCTAGTAGGGCATCAACATTTTCTTGTTCTTGTTGCTGTGTTGTGTTTGTAATATACTTAATTCTCGTACATAGCCTAATTTTTTATTAAATGTAAATTAATATTGTTTCGTGCAAACTCTCAAAGTCTATACAAAATTGTAATTCTTGGTCGATATTTACAAATATGTGTGACAAACGGGGCCAAAATTTGAGTAACAATTGCCATGTATGAGGATTGGTATTAACCTTTTAATAATTTTGTGTGGCTCGTTGGTCTTGTGGTTAGCGTCTCTGCTTTCCAACGCAGAAGGTTCAGTGTTCGATTCCTGCTAAAGTCAGAAGTTTTTTTAACTTCAGATTTGGACTTAAATCGATTAGTTCTTCTCTCAAGAATTTTTAAACGGTGACTTTAGAGCCGTCCTAGCAACGAGGCACATAATAAATTTAAAGTTGTTCTGAATCGGCCTTGTTGATTCTGGCGTTGATCCGCGGGTGTTCGCACTGTCCATACCACTGATTGCTATATTTCCTATTAAAAAATATCGATCTTTGGTTGGTTATCGCTCACTCGTCGATTGCGTTGGGGCCTACAGGGTTGGCTTGGTCGCTTTGGTTTACTGTCCCCCACTGAAAATCAGTTTATGACTGAGTGAGTAGACTCTAAATACAATTTTTTTTATTTAAAATTATATTGGTCGATACAAATGTATTCATAGTTCAAAAAATTACGAGCCCACATTTTTTTTTTCG